>BMAW01055298.1:0-16010 GCA_019974015.1 Nephila pilipes
ATATATATATATATATATATATATATATATATATATATATATAGACAAACTAGCTAGTATCATATGTCCAAAATGGAACAATTTCGGTCAAATTAGGATGCATGGTAATTATAGTTAAAATGATCAGTTTATAACTATCAACAAATATTTTTTTCGAGCAAATATCGTTGTCTCTATAAGTATTTACTAACTAGAAAACATATTTTTAAATATTATTTATAGAAAACCATCGGATGGAAGAATGTTGCATATGATTGGCGAGCCTTACTTTAGAACGATCCAGATAGAAATTTGACTTTTTTTAATGTACGGAATTCATTGTGGCTTTTATACTGCTATTAACTATTCACCTAAAGGAATGACCACCTAACATTATTCCTGTAATATATAATCAATTATGAATTTATTTGAGCTGATACACTTATGCGCTACCAGAATATATTTTCTTAATAAAAAAAAGCAGCAGAATGAAACACCACCTTCCTCACAAGCCCTCTGATGTCTTAAGGATTAAGTACCATTCAATACCCTATTTAAACATTATCTTTGCTTGGCCACACTATTTTACTTCTTAAACATCTACATCGCCGTAATCAGATGATAGGAATTACAAAGTAACGAATATTCTTCGAGTCTTTCGATCGACAAGCTTAAAAAGACTCTAAGGAACCTGAGAGGTTTTCTTCTTCTCTTTTAAAGCAAATATAAAAAGAGGTAAACAGAGTTCGAAAAAAGCCGGATCTTTAGCGCGCAGAGAATTTTGTTAAACAACTAACCATTCTTTATTTTCCTTTACTTCTTTCATTTCAGGTTTCTCCCCTCGCCTTTCTACTAATGAAGACACCTTTCTTTCTTTTGGAGAGACAGGAGCCACTTGTTATGTAGCTTACAAGTTTTTTATGAGGAGCAGATGAAGAAAATTTGTAAGGGAGAGGTTTACATAACTCTCCTCATCACTGCCCTGTTTTTTACTATATCATGGCTTTCTCAGACTCCAAAAACACGTCTCGGTATTCTTCGCGACTAATAATGCGCATATTTTATTCATATTTTTCCATTATCGTAGCTGAAAAGAAACCGATAAAAAAGATCGAATTTTTAATTGAGTAATAACCCGAAGAAAAGAAGTAATTTTGGTGAATATTCTTTAAATTTTTGAACAAATTTTTTTTAATATTTATTTGAAATTCTGAGGATTAAGTAAGTTTAATAACGGTCAGACAAACTGATATTGAGAACATTGGTACTAAGAGGATTTCCTGCGAATGATTTTGGATAACACAAGTTTTGTTAACTTGGAAAAGTGAGAAGACAACAGAATAAAATTTTATACGTCGAGCTAAAAATATATTATAGAAACTTATAATGGAATTATCCCGCGTATTCATTTCTGATTATCTTTTATGGACGGTGAGGATTTTCTCTGATAAATATTTTGATTTTGAATTATATTCTACTATTAAGATATGAAAGTTAGATGATTATGTGATTATTTAAAATAGTTAAATAGTGACTAAAATTTATCAGCTTGCGATGGAACAAATTATACAACATATATGTAAATGTGGGGAATAAAAAACTGTTAGGGTTTATGTTCAATATGTAGAAGTAATTTTTTGAGACGTCAGCTGGAAAATGTTAAATGAAATGAATGAATGATGTCGAAACTTAATGACTCTACATGTGACTATTCTGTGCCAAACAATCTAGACGTTAGAATGATGTAAAAATTATTATATAAAAATTAAAAAAAAAAAAAAAAAAGTAAAAATTAGTTCATGAAGTGGAAGGTAAAAAAATGAAAACGAAAGTTCTCTAGAGTCACCTGACCCATACTTACCTTTGGAAGGTATGCCTTTGAGAGGGCATAATGAAATGGCTTTGAACTACGACAAAGGCTAAAAAAAATGCAAAGCATAAGAAATGCAATCTGTTCTATTTCTAATAATATCAATTAAGTAGTTTCTGAAATTAACATTAATTATAAAGGGGGCAACTTCACGATCCTTATTTCCCTACCTCCATATTGTTAAAAATAGCTAACAGTCAACTTTTTTCCCCCTACAGTAGCCTATTTTTGCGTGCATTCATTATATTACTATTTTTATTGTAATAAGAGCAAAAATATAAAATTTTAATTATTTTTTTTAAAAAAAAATCCAACGTAGAATGACAAGTAAAAGGTTTTAAAAAGATGCTGATTGTTTCATATTTTACGACGTGGATAATTTCTAACAAAAATATTCTGAAATTTCTAACAAAATCATTTTAAAAACTCATTAAAAATAACAATAATTAAATAAATATCAAAAATTTGATATATATATATAAACTTTATTGATGAAATACAATATAAGAAACTTTTTTCAAGATTTACTACAGGGAATATATTCAACATTAACCACAGAAATAAATGTTTTACTATGGATTATGTTGAAAAGTATTTTTCTAAAAAATAGTTACAACATTTATTTACCATGTCCTCACTGTAATTTTCCTTAACTGTGATATTAACTTGCGAGTGACGGCATTCCATCCATATTTAACTCTAACGCCATCTTAAAGTCAAATTAAAGGATCAATAAGTTTAAAACTCTAAATGAAGATACGGTAGAAAAGGACAACTCATTTTATTATTTATCAAAGAATTTGTAAGATCGCTTTCAATAGAATTCCGCTTAATCCAGTTAATCCTAGTTTCAGTTCACATAATAGTCTTAGCTTACCAAATCACTCATTCCAATTCAAACATTTATCGATTATAGCAGATTCGACTACGTATTCTCTCGAGGAGTTACTTCGAACTACTTTCTTTTCAATGATTAATTACGATAATTCACTCCGATCTATGACATTTATTAGCTCCTCCTAATACTCTATCTCTCTTTCTTTTCCTTTCAATTCTATTTCGTTTATATATCACTGTCTCTAAAGTAATTAATTACACCTTTTATCTTCATCTAATTTACTTAATCACATTTCGTTTGGTTGGTGATAAGTTGTAACGTTAAGCAATGAAACTTACCAAAATGTCCTGGGGCTTAGTGAAGAGAGAATAGCGAATATCCCAACTTTATAAATTTATTTTTACATAAAAGTACGCATTCTTTTGTAAAAATATTATATTAGATGCAATTTTTCTTGTGAATTAAAAAAATTCCCAAATAATTTTTTAATCAAATCTTGTAAAAGAAGCAAGATTTAAACGTGTATGAGCTCTTTTATGACTTGTATGTATTTAATAGGATATGTATGAGCTCATTTTGATGTTAAAACTCTTTTTCGTTTTTAGGAAGATCATTTCTTCATTAAATCACTATCCCAAGGCTCCAAGAATCTGTTGTGGATCAAAAAACTGTATTCATTTTACTTTTAAAATGGTAAGTAGATTATATAAACAATATAATTTATTTTTCATTCTAATGTGAATTTTTAATCATTGTTTATACAGAAGGAAGTAGTGCACAGAACAAAGATAAAACACAGAAATAAAATTACAAATCTTTGATTCAAAATGAATGAATAAACTAGAAAACTCGTTTCCCACATCAAAAACTTCACTGAAAATAATTCTTTTTTCTCAGTTTATTCAATATAAAACTGAAACACCAAATACGAAGGAAAAAAAGTCTTGTATTAAACATAAAATATTTAAAAGCTTAATGGCATTCAGTCAGGATAAATTTGATGGAAAAGAAGAGAGATATCAAAAAATGTATGTGAAAATAGAAAGAAAAAAGTGTTAGTACCTAAAAAATTTATATTCCTAAATTCTTTGGAGAATTTTTCTTCATAGCATTTTCTAGACACTTTAAGTTCAAGAGAAAAGATAAAAGATAAAGAGAGAGTGAAAAAGAAAATGCGGAAAAAAGTACCTAAGATTTTGAAGAGTTTTCATGGACTTCTCTTTATTGGACTAAATTGTATTGTAGCACAAATCACTTCTACTTGATTTTGAAACACCAGTATCCAGACCTTGTTCATTAATTTTTCTTACATACTCGCCTCCCTATCAAATTATTCAAAACAATTTCCTCATTTTGAATAAAATAAAATGACTGTAGTTAAAATTAAGCAATTATTATTAAATACAATTAAGCAAGAAAAGTTGGAGTTTAAAAAATTAATTTATGACGTAGACTGTATTGTGTTGCCTCCTTCAACTAACATTTCAGGGCCTTTCGTTGAATTTGATTGAATTGAAATTCTTTCCCAATAATTGAAACGTGATTTATGTAGATTGGATTAGAGTTATTGAAGTACAATGAATAGAATTGACGAAATGCAGTGAATATTAGCGTATTTATTTTTTTTAACACTGGACCGACAAGCAGCTGGAGAACTTTTGGCTACGAATGTCGTTATTTTGAACCTAGATCAAGTGATTAGGGCGACATCTGAATAATTGGTACCTCTTTCTCCAAACTTCCACTCCACGCCATCAGGATGACTTCGGACCTTGACAGGTTTAATGAGCATTGATTACGTTACACGAAGGGTCTTTAGTGACATCAGGGTTCGAATTCACGATTCGACAAAAACAACACCGGCTGCGAACATCACCGCTAGGCTACTGCAGCGATATCGTATGCAGTGAAATGTTTAATGCGAGAGTTGGATGTGATAGCGATGAATAAGATATAAGGAGTTTTAGGAGTTAAGATATAAGGAGCTTTAGGAGGGAATTCAGAAAAAATCTATAAAAGTAAGGGATTCGAATCTTCATGTAATGTTTTGCTAAAGACTCGAATCTGATTGATTCCAATCAGATAAGCATTAACATTTAAGAGATGAGGGTTTAATAAGGGACAAAACTTTGATAATTCATAGATTTCCGAATAAAATAACTTTATCATCTTAGAGTTTCTTTCTGCCCATTTGACTATCGATCCTAGACTTCTTCAAATAAGTTTATTAATGATACTTGAAGGAAATAATTACAACACGTTTCAACCGTATTTAATAAATCAAATTATTTTTATAAATTCACATATAATTTAATTCCTTAAATATCAATCATTAATATAGAGATGAATAAAAGTAATCAAAGTAAAATAAATAAACTCAAATGTTTTACTTTATTTTATATCAAAAATATTACATTACTTCAATGATTTTTTTAAAACATGTTGATTCGTTAATTTCAATAATTTTAAAGCCTCGCTTAAAAATAGACACTATCTCACACTCTGTGATTATGAAATAATCCATCCACGTATCTCGAGGAACTTCTCTGTTCCAAGCGCAATCTAAGAGGTAGAGTTACGCATTAAGTTTTCCATCTAGGTAATGCGAGAGATAATTAATTGCCTCAGCTTGGGTCAAATGAGCACTCATTCATTTCTCGAGTTAACACTGCAATATAATCGATGAATTTAAATATACCTACTAGTACTAGCTTCCGCATTTCGATGCATTTGCATTTTTTCTAATCTAATTCAATGTGAGAAATACTATCTTTAAATGTTGCTATTGCGCCCTTCGTTACGCAAACATTTGCTTAACAGTTTACATTTGGTGTTATCCATTTTATAGACACGGCTGAATATTGTTCTTAACGTATATTGATTTATTTTTCGATTACCGTCGAACAAAGACGCAACACGAGGGCTATTGCCGACGGACCTGGTAATTTTGAACTTCCTTGAAATAGAAGTCGAACTTTAAGCTGCTATTTCTTTCCCCAAATATCCTCACAACTCCAATGGGAGGATTTGAAACCTCGACAGAATAAACGTGTATTATCACCACTTCATAGTGAGTCTGTTAATGGTAAAGGTACTCGAACCTACCACTCAAAGAAGGCATATCCACCCATTAACTCATGATCATAACTACTAGGCTACTGTGGCCGCTTTTCATTTATCTGCTGGAGGAGGTGTAACTAAACGTAGATTTCGTATAATATTTTCAGAAGATAGCTTAAAGACAAAAAAAAAAGAAAGAAACGGAATTTTTCAAAATACAAATGTTTATAGTGCTTTTTAGAGATCACGAATTTCTTGAGCATTCTTCTGGAGCGTGCTGCAACTGAATTAGCAATATATTTTTTTTCTAGCTCTTAAACTCTTAAGACTGGTTATAATGCTGGACCGACTCTAAGATATGAACTTAAAGCTAACATTATCATTTTAAAGAACGCTTAAACAGCAAAAAATACGAAACTGAAAAAAAAAAAAAAACATTTAAGTGAGCTGAACACCGAGAAAGAAATTCCGATCTTGGAAAACTGATAATAGATTAAAAAATGGATAGAATCCTTAAAAATAAATTTATTAAACCTTTAAATGACAGATTTATATCTTCAAATTGAAATTAAAGTAGCTCCTTTAAGATGAAAGGCAAATATAACTTAAAATAAGAAGAAAGTTTTTTTTTCTGTAACTAGAAAAGAAACGTTTTTATTTATACTTAACAAAATGATAAAGAAGCTATTTATGTATATACTTTTAAGTATAAATAAACTTTAATAATTGCTTCCAATCACATATTTATAGTATTCTATTTTAACAATATTTTCAATCTATAACTAACTTTTAGTTTAATGCCCTCTCTTTAATAATCTAGAAAGGTTTTGAATTAAAAAAAATGTAATGAATTAACTTTATTCGCGATAATTCTTTGGTGATTGGAAAAGTTTCATTGAGGAATCAATAAATCTGTTATAAAGAAAATAGATTTTTGTTTACTTTCTTCTTAAAACTCTTTATTCTATTTTATGTTGTCCCGTACATTCCTTTTTCGGCAATATCAAATAAAATTACTGTTTATCGCAGAATAAACAAGTCTTGTCTGTCTTCCCTACGACAGACGCTCAATAACTCCTTAGAAAAAAATTATTTTAGGCAGTTTTTTTTTTTTTTTTATTTTTCAACATAATCTCTCTCTCTCTCTCTCTCTCACACACACACACTCTCTCTCTCTCTCTAATCTCTATGCCCTTTTCCAAACGATTCTCCAACCTGTTAAAGTATCTAAAAAGTAAAATTTTGGCAAGTCCTCAAAGTAGCCATTTGTTTGGGCGATGACGTCTTCGTTCAGTCTGAACCGAGGTTCGCTGAGCCATTTCATTTAAGTTTGGAAAAAAAAAAGTTACTGGGGGATAATCCGGAGAATACGGTGGTTGTTGTAATAATTCGAAATTTAATTCCAGGTTTTTGGTCATCGAAACTGCACTGGTGCGCACTCGTGCATTGTCTTGATGGAAGATGACTTTTTTTTCAACTGAGGACGTTTTTTCTTGATTTCTTCTCTCAACTGATGCAATAACGACGAATAATACTCCCCAGGTATTGTTTTTCCTTTTACAAGTAATTGATGCAGATGATTCCTCGTGCATCAGGGGAAAAAAGAAAAATTTCTCTACCATTACTCCATCCTTAATTTCTTCCGAACCAGCTAGCCTTCCAACACCCACTGATTTGACTCTTTCTTTGCCTCTGGAATGTAGTAGTATATCCACAATCCGTTCACAGTTATGTATCAACGCAGAAACCCATCTGAATTGCGCCAAAACAGTCTCCGAGTCGACCACACAATAGCGTTTATTTTCCACTGAGAGCAAATGCGGAGCTCATCTTGTCAAGATATTTTTTTCCACCCAATTTTTCGTGCAAATTTGAAAACACTGTTCCTTGCGATTTACCAATAACCTCAATTATTTTACGCATTTTGATTCATCGAGCACTCAAAATCTTATCGTGGATGTTATGAATCATTTCGGGAGTCACCACTTTCACTCAACATCTGGAGCGACATGCACCTTTTGTGGACATACGGCAGCGTTTAAACACATTTACCCTATTTCAAAACAGTTACCAACACAGGAGCAGATATGTCATGAACTTGATCCAACTCAGCTTTGATCTCTTTCAGTGTCAGGTCCTATAAGTATATGTGTTTAATTACCGATCGAAAGTCACAATCATTTTTAAAAATAAACACAAGTTAGTTGATTTAATCCACAATAAAAATGAAACCACACAATTCAGAAATATGCAGCTGTCAAGTGGGTCATGAAATAACACGGTTGTTCAATATATTTTTTGCGTATAAATTTTTTTATTCGATCACGATTACCCCACCCCCGTCCCCATTTTTTTAAAATTCTAATTTTTTCTGATTCTCACAGTGTAATCAGAAGAAGGTCAGTTTATACCTACACGTGTGGATGACTTGGACTACTTCATGGCTTGTTTGCTTTGTATTCTGAAGTAACGGGGAGTACTCGAATTTTATAATCACCTTTTTTCTTTATTTCGTTGTACTTCCCTTACTACTATTAACAACCGATTTCATTTACGAGGGCTTGGCTACAAGTACGGAACAGCATTTTCTTACTCATGAATCTGACATAGATAAATTTTGAACATAATCTTATGTTTTGTGTTGCAGGATATCAAGAATTATATAAATAACTTAATAACTTCAGACAAACCAAAAAAAAAAAAAAAGAACAACCTTTAATTACAGATTTTGTAGCAATAACCAAATAACAACAGCCGAGGTCGCTAATAACGAACGAAATTCTTCGTTTGAATCAAAACCAGGAGTTAGGTTAGATATATCTGACACATCTGCCGATGATAGCATTTTTGATTCAATTCGTAATAAACGTGCACTCTTGTTATCAAGTATTGACGAATAATTATTAGTAGTTTTATTCCTAATTTCAATTTGGATTCTTATTTGTTGTATATACCTACAGACTGAATTTTCACTGTACACTGAATTTAAATTTTTTTAATAAAAACATTTTTTTTGTATAAGTATGTAATACGGATCTCATTATTAATTTTTTTTTGCACGGTTTTTATGAAAATATTTAGAGTGTTTTCATCTTACGCATTTTTTAAAAAAAGTTGTGGAACATACCCCCAAATATAACATAAATGGCATATATTTTTTACACGATTTTTTTGCACAGTTTTCTAAGGAACGTATCTAACGTGTAAAAAAAGAGTTGTATATATATATATTCACTTTTTCTTCAAAACTTTATTTCTGTTTTATGTTATCTCATGTGTTTCCTTTTCATCAATATGGACTGAAACTACTATTTATCACAGAATAAACAAGTCTTCTCACTTCTTTCAATTTTTGAGGACTTTCTTTAAGATGAGGAAGCGGATGAAAAAGAAAGTTAGATTTTGTTACCTGAGTAAAAGGCTTACTTCAAAAATTCTATTGAAGGAGGAAAAAAAGTGTTTTTCAAGGACAAATCCTTTGAATTTAGGTGACGCTTATTTGTTGTTCAGTGAAAATTGATACTTTTTTCGGAAGAGTTGAGCTGTTTCATTCTTCCTCTTCACATTTGAGGCGTGGAAAACTATTAAGTTTATGAAATGGTGAGAAAAAATAGACTTTAGGAAATGTTGAAGATGAGTTATTAAGTTTTAAATAAAATGAATCCTTTCAATTTCTGTTGCTAGATATCTGGTTTATGTGTACATTTGAATTAAATTGCTTTAATGTTAAGCAAATTTAATTTTTCCAAGAATTTCTTATAAAAAAGTAATTTTTTTAATTGTTAAGCGCAATAAAAGGAGGATTTTTTTTTTCATTTTCTTCGTGTGTCCTTTTTAAAATTTCCATGAAAGGCTACATTTTTTAGTATATAATAATTTATAATTTGTACTTTGACAAACTAATTTTATATATCCATAAGAATCTCAAGCATTTTATAAAATATTGATTAATGATAATGTTTTGTTTTCATAACACTATTAAATATCATAATGATTTTTGCGTACAAATCTAAATATGTTTTTGCTTCAGAATAGACAATGTTAGTACCATCAAACACAAATAAGTTCTAATAAATATAAGTTAAGTAAAATATTTAATATTTTATGCAGCTTACAATTTCTTAAGGCTCAATGAAAACTTTCGTTAAAAGTTTTGATATTTTTAATATGTAATTTTTTTTGAAAGAATTTCCAAATATGTTCAAAACAGAGTAATTTTAATTCAAATTAGGAGCAACACATTGATAATGTAACTGCACAGTTTTCATAAGGTTCCCTTGAATAATTTTTAGAATACCTAGCACGAAATTATTAAAAATCACTTTTGGAGAAAATCAGCCTGAAAGTTTTCTATACCATAAAATCAAGTAGAAGTAAGTATGTACATTTTTAATAATTAGGAAACATATTGAATATTTCAGGAAATTGAGGCTTTTTAAATTTAGAGGTTGTGAGGCCCTTTAAATCTGTAAATATGCATGCGTGTTTAGTCGATATCTAAAGGATTTCAACAAACATACTAAAGCTCAATATTTATTTTATTCAATACCAAACAGATTATTCAGTTATGTATATCTTTGGAAATTGATCTAATTTTATCTAATAAACTCGTTAAGATTCATTGTTAAATGTTTCCAAAATAATTAAATTTAAAATTAAAGAGCATCAATATAAAGCCCTGTAGCGAATACTGATCACCACCAGCCTACTTCTGTTTTCCAATTGGATGGACGAACCGGCTATGCTGTCAAGGCAAGTGAGTGTAAACGAAGTGAAGATGAAAAGAACTAAATACCTTCTGCTACCGCTATTTAAGACAGCACTCAAAAGCAATCGAGAGGAATGAGAGAGGAAACGCATTCAGGGCTCACAGTTCTCTCTTCAGTTTGTCCTTCATGTAAATTCTCTTAAACGTTTTTAAATAAACTATTATTATTTGCATGAGTTTGTCCAATCCTTCTATTGTGATATATCTTACTTTCTGATCCGGAATCAGAACAATTGGGGAACTCACCGTGTTGAATGAAACTTCTAAAGTTGCCACAGCTCTGTCACACTCATATACAAAGAAAGAATTAGAAGTGTGGGTAAAACTGCTTACGTACAACAAATGGAAAGCTATGATTAAAATAAAATGATTTCCTATATTACGTTGGTCAAAGAGTGAAATATGTCATTATATATTCATTTTTAATTTACAGGAATATTAAAATATCTTTAATATACTCAAATGCAGGTGTGTAAAAACATTCTAACAAAAGTTTATTGACAGAGCTAAAATGCGAGTGGTATAAGCAAAGCTTTCTCTGAGCCAATGAAGATATAAAGCCACAGGAGAAAATATATTCCATCACTAAATGTACAAATATGTAACATTTGGTACTGTAAAATATCGTAAGGCATTATTAAAACTATTATTAAAAAACTGTCGTAAGACATTATTAAAAAACTGTCCAAAACTATAACTTAAAACTTTAAAAATCCGTAAAACGTAGGGGGGAAGTATCCAACTATTTTTTAGTAAAATAATTCCAAATAAATCCTTTAATACTCCTGATAAAAATATAAAAAAAAGGAAAAAAAGTCCGAAATCTAGGTTCCCAGTTTCGTTACAATAACTCGGAACATCGAAATCGAAATGATGCTGGAACAGAGTTACAACTCAATCGAAGCTCCACATTTCCTCACACCTGTTGCACCATCGAGTCACAGAATAAAGACACGTATTTCAACTGGATCCAATTTCAGGCAACCGATGAAATGATAGTGACGTTTTCTGGAATGTAACTGGACACTCGAAAAAAGGAACGACAATGAAGTGAAATCAAACACTCTTTGATGCGTTTTCATCCCTTTTTTTAACGGAATGTATTCAATCTCGTCCACTGGATTCTATTTTTATTCCGCACCCTCTACAGAAAAAAAAAAAAGAATTCTTCCAGTATATATTATCGATCATTCGGCCGCGGCAATAACTTCAGGTGAGAAATGTGTAGAGACAGAGAAAAAAAAATATTCCTATTATATTTTCTTTATTCTGCCACAATTGAAAGACTACCGGAGAGTTATTTTATACCTGTCCTTCAAAAGTCTCAGGACGTTCTTTTTTTTCTTTTCGAATTTATAGAGGAATTAGTTTGAATGGGATGATGAATTTCTGGTCTTCAATTGTAGGAGCAAACGGTCTTATTCCTCTTCATTGAAGGAACTTTATTACTGAATTTTCAAAACACCCTTTTCCCATTTTTTTTCTAATTTCAATGTTTTAAAATTTCGTACGTATACATTTTTATGTATTACCATGGAATCTATTTAATCTCAAAACTTTCTGTTTTAATTCAAATTACAAATAATTTAACTTACATTTAATTGCAATAGAATACGAAGTAAAATAGATAACAGTCCTTTTCTTTCAAAGACACAAATAATTTTTTACACTTGTTTTAAAATTACGTTCTTTAAATATAAAAAGACATCGTGGTACAAACGTATTTTAACACTCATATTTTTATTGAGTGATCGGTGATTGTCTTCCTCAAGTCAGTGACAGGAGTAAAAAGAGCTTAATAACTGATCCGACAGGGAATTGCTATCTGGCTCGGTTGTTAAAGGCACATGAAAGGTTCACCGGATAAGTTGTCTTCTATTCTGAAATTAAGCAGTTCGATTTGCCTCCGTCACCATGATTAACTGGCGTCTTCCTAAGAAATAGCAATGAAATGGTGACCATGATTTAAACGCAAAATATCGGCATCTCTAAGCCTAAAATTACTGGTTAAGTTTACTTCCCAAAGGCAGACACTTGCGTCTAATTAAGACATCGTACTATCTTAACTTGTATTATAAAAAAAATCTCTATGGTGGATGCATCAAGCAGACACTATCCTAACCAGAGACTACCGATGGCGTCAATGGAAGTGTTCCAAATGACCCCCAATATAACTTGGGATATATATAAATTATAGTAATGGCTAGAAAAACAACCTTCCCTAAATATTATTCTGAATGTCCTTCAGTATTTAAAAAGTGTTTCCTCCCTAGGAATAATTGTGCGGCAGTTCTCTCCCTGAAAGTTACACATAACTACTACAAGAATAAAAACTAGTAGTTGATCGGAAAGGGAATTATTTGCTGATTCGTGTATTATAGGCCTATTTGTCTATGAACCTCTCTGACTGACATAAAGTACATGCATATTAATTTCTGCTTTTATACTTATAACATAGGTCATTTCCAACATGTATATACGTAGAGTTATCGCAAAGTTTGAATTATTACTAAGAAATAAATAAGAAATATCTGGATAAAATTTATTCTGTATATTATTTGATCCTTATGTACATAATGTTGCAAACTACACCTATTATTGTTGATTTGTTGTTATTTGATTTATAATTATGTATGAGTTTTTAACCCAAAGTGTAATCATTCTGAAGAATTGATTTTTACATTATAAATAACTTAATGTTGATAGCAGCCATAATTTAACTTTATTTGCTGTCAGAGGATATTGAATTTCTATAAAGTGGTTCTCTGAATCTATCAATTTCATCAAAGGAAGAAAATTCTTTCATTTTTTTTTAATTTAAAATTTGTATTATTTTTTTGGATTAATGTGTTTTTCATAATAAACACTAAAAATTTCCCGGTTATATAAGTATATATTTTTATGATGTTATATTTATAATAAGTATATATTTTATAAGTATATATTTTAATGATAACATAAAGTAAAATTAATGGGAAATAGTATTAAGAGTTTTCAAGGAACCCAGACAGAGTAATTTATAAAAAAATATGTTCCAGTAACTTGTAATTTTTCGTTTTTGGATTAGTACTAGAATAGTTATAGCTATTATGACATAAGTTATATATTTTATGTAATAAAATAAACTTAAAAACACCATCAATTCAGCGTCTCGACCTAAAGCTTTTTGGTCAAGTTTTAATGCTGATAAATTATTTTTATTTATACATTTTTCCTTTGTCGGTTGTATTAAAAATCACATACCTAAAAATATTTCATACAGCATTCTTAATTTAAAAGTATTTAAGTTTATGTCTCATTTAAAATAATAATGATTAATAAACTAAATATGTGATCTTCTCAATTAGTATTTTTAGGAAACACGCAATTTTTAACGTGCATTATACACAAAAAAAGACATTTCTCAAGAAAAAAGTATGGGAAAATACAGATATTTGGCAAATCTTAAGCATACCTGTTTTAAGCAGAAAATACAATGAATTCTTACATAACAATGAAGTAATTTTAGTGATGTATAGATTCCTAAGTAATGAATTATTCGTATCTTATAAAGTGCAAGATATATACTAATTTGTGGTTTCTTATAATAGAGAGAGAGAAAAACAAATGTTATAATGTTTTCATTCTAAATATGGTATAAATAAACTGATCTGGCTGTTATGTTGCAAATAAATTATTTAGATACCTCCAGGAGGCGCCTTGTCTCGTGTAAGTGAGAGCTCTCGGATTTAGGGGTAACATTGCAGAGTACTTTTGGATTTTGACCGTGTTAGTCGGGTTATTTCTTGTTTTAAAGTAATTTCTCCTGACCACAAAGCAGGTTAAGTTAAAATATGGGCTGTTTGGAAGCCTTGTAAAATTTGTAAATAGTATAATTATTTGCTTATGTGTAATTGGCATGTAGAAACAGTAAATAAATGTGTTTAACAAATAATTGCTTTCCCTATTTTGTTCGATGGATTATTGTTCTCGAATATGTTATAGTTTACATCATAAAAATAATATTATTTTATTTCAATAAGAAGTTTAAGTGCTAAAAAATAAATTCTTACCATAAATTAATTCTGATTAGAAAAATAGTCTTATACCAACGCTTACATTTCAAAGTAAATAAAGTAGAGTTGCTTATTATTTACAAAAACTGCATTACTAAATCAAAAACGTATTAAGTTTTTTACAATGATGTTTATATCTTAAGAGGAAAAGCTGAGTAAAGAGTACAGATAAATTAAAGCCAGTGCGGATTTACAAATATTGGAAATTCTCTTTGATACATAGAATCGCTCACGTACGTTAAGAGGAGCGAATCTGGGTTTCAAGCACTATTTTTTCCTCTTCAGTTCATTTTATTTTACTATGTATATATATGGGAGGGGGCGTGTGTGTATGTGCAATTAAAAACCAGTGCTTTCATCAAATACAAGTTAGGAAGCAATTTTAATAATTAAAAAAATATAAGTCAGAAATTATTTTTGTACCATTAAGTGAAAGGACGCGCGCGTTCACAAATCTAGAAAAATTTGCAAACAAATACTGTAAGCAATTAAAAGAGAATAAGCAGATTTAACCAAAAAAGAGAAACATTACATACTAGAGAAATTTGCAAAAGAAATCAAAATTAAGCAGAAACTTAAATTGACAACTACCAAAATTATCACAAAGAGATAGATAAATAGAAGAACTGTTAAAAACAAACACTTGATAAAATACTATAAATAAAATGTACTGAAAAATTAACAGTAAAACATTAAAATAATAATTCAAAAAAAACCATAATACTCTACTTACTGGAAAACAATATAATTAAAAAGATAACCAAAAATCAAATTGCAATACAATGAAATAAAAAAAAACTCCGATAAATATAAGCCAATATTTTTTTCTCAAATACATCAAACAATCAATTATTTAAATACAGCCGAAAACATTAAATTATCGTTTCATATTATTTAAGAATCAAATCAATTTACATCATAGCAAAATAAGTGAAAAGTAACAAGTAATGACAAAAATTGAAATAAAGCATTTAATATTGTTTCATGTATTGAAATTGAATAATGCGTCCTTAAACCAGTATTACAAGTTCAGTCATGACGCTTCAGCGAATTACTTTATAAAAAAGATGATATAAAATGAAAATTAAGGAAAGATGCAATAACAAATAAAAAATTCAGAAAAGGGGAAACGAAAAGTAGTAAACAAAGAAAACCTGCTCATTCCGCCCCCCCCCTAAATATACTAATGCAATAAAAATAATCTAAATTATTTTTACACCTATTAACAATTTTTACTTAAATCAATTAAAATAATTATTCTAATTACTTCCCGCAAACTCAAACATTTTGAAATACTTATTACTTACGAAAGATACGTTCCCATAATTCTATATGAGAAACAAATTAAGCATTTAAATAAATACAAGCAGTGTGAAAATTTTTATATTGTTCCCCTATACAGCAATATAATGCTTCCAAAAGTAATACTACTACAGAAAA
>BMAW01055299.1:0-45592 GCA_019974015.1 Nephila pilipes
AGAGTCCAGCCTTAATGTGAACCAATAGCTAATTCCCGAACCTTCGGTTTAGATATGCACTTCCAATTTGAAAAATGTTTTAAAAAAGGTAAATAATGTTTTCACGTGCTTTTTAAACCAAAAACCCCATTTAGAAAAAAATTACAAAAATTAAATTTTTATACGATCACCAATTCCTATCCCTTATATTTAGGAAAAGATGCAATACACAAAAACAAAGTAAACGCAAAAAAATTTATTTTATTACAATAAAAAATGGCCGAGTTATGGAACTTTGAAAACCATACATTTCATCCATTTTCTCGGTCATTTTCAAGAAGCTAGTAAGGGGCCGTCTCGAAAGTGAAAATTAATTGGAACTCTGCCAGGAAACTTTCGCTCTTGCGCGTTTTTCTTAAGTAAATCGTTTTTAAATTTAATAGTACATACATTAAGATAATAATACAATATTTAAATTTATTCTGTGTGCGTGTAAAACATAGACAAAATAAAATATTTCTGACGAAGAAAAACATTTCAAAAGCAGTTCCAAAAAAATAGACTTATTTGCTGCGGCTGCAGACTGATTTGCTGCGATACCGATCATGGCGAGCTTTAAAAATCTGTTGTGTAGTCGCTTGTAATTGCATACAGTCGTATTCTAATATTACGAATTCTAGTACGGGAGAACGAGATATATACAAATGAAGAATACTGCGAAATGGTACTGTTGTATGGGCACTGTAATCGAAATAAGAGAGAGGCGGCAAGATTTTACGCCATTAAATTTCCCAGTCGAAGACATCCAACTTATTGTACAATTGCCCGTGATGTTTAACGCTTGTATAAAACTGGGAGTTGTCATAGACATATTCCCTTGTCTCGTGCCACACCTTCAAGCTAGCGGATACCCGCTGAGGTTGTTCTAGGATATGCCTTGCTCATCCTGAAAGTAGTGTCCGGAATATTACCAAGGCTTGTTCCTACTCAAAATCGACGGTGTGGAACATATTACATACGTACGGTGAATATCCTTATCGTCCAGTCCTGGCGCAGGAACAAATGCCCGGAGACCAGGAGCGTCGTTTTGATTTTTGCAATTTCGTGTTAAACACACTGGATGAAAATCCAGATTTTTTGAATGACATTTTGTGGTCGGATGAATGCCAGTTTTCGAGGCAAGGCACTATTAATACACAGAATACGCATTATTGGTCACTCAAAAACCCACATCTAATACGACCGAATCGCCACCAAGTGCGTTGGTCGGTGAATGTGTGGTGCGGAATATGGAAGAGCACTTTAATTGGCCCAATGTATTTCTATGGACCTTTAACATCAGAATCATACACGGAAATTTTATCTGAACCATTAGCCGATTTTTTAGAAGATGAAATTTTCTTACGGGATTTGTCAAGTTTGTGGTACCAGCATGATGATGCACCCGCACACAAATCTGCGCAACCATGTACATTTTGGGCGCAGACATTTGACCCTCGAATAATCGGCTACGGAGGTCAACAGGAGTGGCCCCTGCGATCACCCAATATAAGTCCTCTGGATTTCTTTCTCTGGGGTTTCCTAAAAGGCAAAGTGTATGAAAATGAATCCACGAGTAAATCCGATTTACTCAATCGAATCAGCATGACATGCAGGTCTGTGATACCAACTATCTTGCAGAAGCTACAGGCGGAGTTTCTGATGCGGGTTCAGTACTGCATTTCTGCGGAAGGCAGTCATTTTGAACATTATTTAAGTTAATTTGGTCATTCTGATATAATAAAGCCCCAGATTCATGATTGGCGCATCATTCCACATTATGTTATAATTTGAATGGAAATCCTGTATTTTTTGCTGTTATTTGTTAAAACACGCTGTTTTAATCTTTTCGGAACAAGTTGTATTTCTTTAATTTAACTTTTATTTGTTTGCCCTACAGCAAAACAAATTGTCAATTCTATGATGTTTGTTACGATATTTTAATATTACTATGATGTTTTTCTTTTGCTCCTTGTGTAGATAGTGAATTATTGTTCTCTAAACTCAATTTATATATGACCCTCTTTTCTTTGCAATTCAAATGCTTCAAATTTATGTTGCCATAACTCGGTCAGTTTTTATCGTAATGAAATGAAACTTTTTTGTGTTTACTTTGTTTTTGTGTACTGCATCTTTTCCTAATTATAAATGATATGACCTCGGGACCGTATAAAAATTTAATTTTTGTAATTTTTTTCTAAATAGGTTTTTTGGTTTGAAAAGCACGTAAAACTTTCTTTACCTTTTTTAAAACATTTTTTAAATTGGAAGTACATATCTAAACCAAACGGTTTGGGAAATAGCTACATATTTATCTGTCATAAGCCAGTTTCTAATTTAGAAATGTTGCTTCTGAATCTTAAATGCTCCTTTTCATTTATTTCTACCATTTTCTTACAATTATTTTTAAGTTCATTTGTACTTTCGTATATTTTTAGGTAAATCTATTTGATTTTCTTCTTAATTCCCTTCAATTCGATTCTTTTTTTTATTAGTAGTTGGTAATATAACTTTTTATTCCTCCATCTTTTTCTTGCTTTATGAATGAATATTTCTCATATTTCTTCAATTATCCGAAATCTTTATGCGTAAGAAGTCTACTAAATTTAGGGAATTCTGCTGTGTTAATTATTTTGCTTAAATTTGATTATATTTAATGATATTATTTTTAATGAAATATTCTAATTATTCTAACATATATTTTTGTACTCATATATATATATATATATATATATATATATATATATGCAAAATATGTATATGCAAATGTTTGACAGGGAATGGAGGTCCATTCCTTCAGAATGCCATCAGTACGCTTATTCACACTTTAACCAGACGTTTTGCTTCAAGTATCGTCATCTACTGCAATTCACAACCTACTAATCAGATACTGATTTTGCTTTATATTATGCATATCATTTTGAAATAAAGGTCATTTATTGTTCCCTACTGTCTGTTTGTCGAGTTTCTTTACTTTCTGGTCAGGGCTTCATAGTGATGCATTTTCAATGTCGCGTAGTGTATATATATTGTATATATACATATACATATGTATATATTTATAGTGAATGCAAACGTGATATATATGTGATACATACATGAGATATGTTATATATCACATATATCAGAAGGTGGTCTGAAAAGTTTCAATCCTTAACATTAAGATGGCAACACACGTCATTAACAGAGAGAAAATGAGGATACTCATCTTTTGAAAAATACTCATCAAACGTTCAGACATTTTGGACGTGTAATTCGTTTTTGACAATCCTTTGAGAGAGTCGATGTAAGTGTTTTTGGGAAAATGGAAGAACTCGAGTATAACAGCTGTCATTATTTATTTGTTTTTGAAAGGCAATACTTGTAATCACAAATGAGTTGGATGGTATATACGGGACTCTACACCGTCATTTAGCGTCGTGAAATTTAGGACACCAGAATTTTAACATGGTGGTACCATCTTGGGAGACAATGAACGTTCTTTGTATCCAAAAATTGCAAAATTGATGATAATATGGTCAAATGAAATTCTCATTGACGATGAAACAAGGGTGGCTCATGTGAAAACGGATTGAAAACTCCACGGAAAATAGATGTATTCAATATCACTGAAAATGCTTGAATCTCAGGCAAATAATTTCTGCTCTCAAAGTGAAATGACTGTAAAATCAAGTGTACTGATTTTTGAGATAAGCACGGGGTACTGTTTGTGGAATTTTACTTCGGGTGCTTCGGTAAATTCCGATGTGCATGGATAACCTTAATTAAAAACCAAGTTATGCAATCTAAATCTAAAGGCATGGCTCAGTAAAGGAATTGATTTGTTGCTTGACAATACATGCTCACACGTGGCTCGTCGAACCCGAGATCTCATCATCTCATATTGCTGGGAATAACTTTTGCCCCTTCATTAAGGCCTAAATCTAGTTTGCCATGGCTACCAATTGTTCCTAGTTCCTTCAGTGAATACCTCTTGTTCCTTCTTGGAAAAGCATTTAATCGGTTAGCGTCATGACGAAAATGATGACGTAATTATTATCTGCTGCGGTTGTTAGCTTTTCAGGAAGCAGGTTTCTATAAAAAGATGAAATATAGAAGCTACAGCTGTACGATATGATATGTACCTTAATAGTTTTGGTAATTATGTTGATTAGTAGTTTATAATAGTCTTTTTCTACAAAAGTAAAATAATAGAAAACTTAACTTCTTTTTTTAACATCAAAATGGTACGTATTTGAAAAACACGCTGATATACAAGTAGAAAACTTTTTTTTTAATTTTTTGTTACCTAATTATAAATCATTTAGTTTCAAAGATTCATTTACTTAAGTGTTTTGCTTATGATTCTACGCACAATACATTGTGTGAACAAAAATCAAATTTAAATGAAGCAGCAAATATCAAGCCAATATTTGTAAGAAAAAAATAGAAGAAACGAATAGTGATTTAAAAGTAAGAACAGAAAAGTCTAAACTGAAGAAACTGAACTGACGAAAAAAGAAAGGTTTTGTAAAAAAATTTAAATTATGTTGCAAAAACACAAGCCTGAATATTTCAAACTATGTGTTTATTTCCAAATCTATCACACAATGTATTGGTTTAAGAATGTGTTTAAGAATTTAGATTAAAAAATAATTTAAAGAAACAAATCTATACCCAGAATCAAATAAATAATAAAACTTACATAATGCTGATATCGTTAGCGTTTTTTAATTGTTAAGTAATGTTAATTTTAAAGGGAAAAAGTTATGCATGATATAGTAGAAAGGAATATATAAATAAAGAAACAAGTATTTATAGAAAGTAATTACGCTAATGCTTGGCTAATAAAGATGCTTTCTTAAAACGGAAAATGTTACTTAATATTAACATCTTTAATGTTAAATTCCTTAAATTTATATATTGATTTATTGTTTTAACATGGACAAATTTTAATAATTTCCTTATAATTATATTTTAAAGCAAAAACATTTGAATTACAACGAATTTATTTTTTAAAGAAGAAATAAAAATAGGGATTTACCTGCGGAATTACATAAAGTGACTGTATTAAATTGATTCACCAATTCACATCAAGATACTACATTTTGTTTGTATAATTACTTTTTTATATATTTGTTTATTCATTAACATTTTCCCATTTTTTTTATTTTTTTTTTCATGTGTAATCTAGGAAAAATGCTTTGTGAATATCTTTTTCTAATTCTAAGATATTTATGACTAATATCTTGGAAATATGTTTATTATAAATAGTTTAAAAATGCATTTCAGTACTTCCAGATTTTAAGATCATAAGTATAATCTGGGCCTTCGGGATATATTTACCAAATTCTTTATATTGAATATAGTAATTTTTAGAAATTCTTTATAGTTATTGTACTACATATCTGCCAATGCAACCAATATTATTTTTAATGTTTATAAATTAATCATTATAGTATGAATCACAAATAATGTTTTTTATTCCTATTGTGATACATTTTGTCTTCAAGCAGTATTTAAATATGAGTTTATATTTTTAGCATATCGTTTTGATGTTAGTTTATAATCAATCTTATTTCTTTTGTACCTGAAATGATCCATTTCTTTTGCGAGGGCTACGCTCTTCATAGGATTGGTATGTCAATGATTTTGATAATAAAGAAAAATCTACAAATTGATTACTATCATTATTTCATGTAGTCAATAGGCCAATTTAATCAACCATTTGTTTACGCCTTTTTAGTATGGAACAAATTGATTATGCTTTTGATTCGTAAACACACACACACACACACAGAAAACAAATCCTATTTGCCTTGATTAACTCACACACACACACACACACATATATATATATATATATTTGTTATGTCACAAAAAAGAAGACTACCAGTATATTTGAAAAAAAAATATAAGCTTATTCATTTTAAGCTTTTCAAAATATATACTTTCTTATAATGACTTTCCTAATCATTTTAATAAATTTTAGAAGTAGCATCAACGAGCTGTATATCAATGTTACTAAGTGTATAATACTTAGTTTTTTTGTAAACTGCTCTAGATTTAAGCATAATAATAAATGTTGTATATAATGAGAAAGCTTGCATTACTGTGTAACGAAAAACAAAAATGTAAAAACACCGAAGAGCTTGAAACAATTTTAAGTTTAAAAAAAAATTAAAAAATATTATAGCTTTACTTTTCTTATTTGTTTTTATTCGAATTTTATTTCCTCATTCTTAACCTTTAAATAACATCTTCTTAGTTTTAGATTAAGTTCCATATAAGCAGTTGGGGTACCGAAAGGAAATCCATACTTAATAGCAATGTTATTGTTGCGTGCCCAATTGCTATAATCTAGAGCAGAACCAGTGATACTGCTTCCGTGATTCTTCCGAATTTTGTTTCACTTGTTGAAATATTAATATCCGGAGTTCGTCTTACGAGTTTACTTCTGGTTAGTAGATTTACAATTGCAGTGACACGCAACGAAGCAGAGAAAACGTGCCATCTGGTAATTGTATTAAATCCAAGGATATAGTAGAGTTCAAATTACAACTAAAGAATATTTGATACCTTTGTGTATTATAAATTTAAATTCTTTTGAAATATAAACGGGGAATTAATATGGTTAAAGATTGTTGATCCAGTTTCGGAAAAAATAATGAATTTTTAGTTTATATAACTAACACTATAGTAAATCTGAAGCAGAAAATTATTGTTTTTGCTTTCTCGCATAGATTTTATTTTGCCTTAATATTTATTATTTATATAAATAGCATGAAAATTAAATTGTGATTTATATGATCCTATTTAAAATTATGAAGCAATTCTAAGTTATATTATGTACAAAGGATCTGTCATTCATGAATTCTGTTTTGCTTACGTCATTATTTCACATTTATGAAATGCTAACGAAAAATTGAAATCAACATTGCTTAGAACGTTCGGTTTTGGATTTACAATTTCAGAAGGTGTACCATTTAAATTTTCATAATTTATATATTTCACCACCCATTCAAATTTTAAGTTGCAAATGTATGATTTTCTCACCACTGATTTTCCAATTCAGTATGGTTAAATGTTATATTTGATGAGGTTCAACATATTATATGAAACAAATATTTTTCAATTATCCGATACATTTTTGTTACCTATCTTTTTTATACCACCATACTTATAAGAATATATATATATATATATATGTGTGTGTGTGTGTGTGTGTGTTTATGTATGTATGTATTCTAGACCTAAAGATCAACTTTGTGAACAATAACTATGTAAAAAGAATTAAGTACTTTTTTATTTTGGTATACAAAAAGAAGATATTTATTTATTTATAGACTGTTCATAACATGGTAATAAAACTGAGAGTATATGTGTATTATTTAATTAAACACTGACTATTTGTTCCACAAATACAATATGAAGGAATGTAATTATTAGCTGCGAAAAGTAGAATGTTGTACTATTAAATTTAGAAAGAAATCTTTAAGTGAAACTAATTTAAACACGCTCTTTACTAAATATAAAAATTAATTCTTATTAAAAGTCTCACTGTCAAAAATAACTTTTAAATATGATAAAAATTGTCTTAATTTTTTTTAATTGTATTAACAACTAAGATTTAAAAAAACTAATGATATTTTAATGAGTAATGTTTACAAAGATCATATCAATGAGGAATATCAATTTGTTATTTCAGGTAATATTTTTATTGTTGATGATAAATTATTAAGAAATATTATGAATCAAGGAACTAAATTTAAACTCAACATTTCAAAATATAATTTTTATGTTCAGAAAAAGGTCACTTTAGTTATAGATAATATTTTCTTAATAAACTATCATTTGAATTTGTTCTTTAATTGGAAGCTTTCAATAAGCTTAAAAACTATTAAAATATTAGTCTTTAGTAATTTAGTTCTAAGCAACAGTCAGAAAGAAATTATAATAGAAATATAGCATTTTACAAGTTAATTGGTGTCAGGAGGAATTATGTTACATTTTTTAAGATTCTTATAAGACAACATTTTCCTTTGCACTCTACAGTAATTAGAACTGTTCCTAATTGTTCGAATATTTATATTTTTCATACTCGTAAGAAATTACAAAAAATATTATAAGTATGTTGGTGAATATTTCTAATTTAAAAAAATAGTACTGACGTCAAATATATTAACAATAAGGAGAGTTATGCTATTTAAAACTGTGATTTAGATCTTTTGAATTTTAATTCAGGTTATCTTATTAAAGTTCTAAAAAAGATTTATAAGAAATTTAATTTTAATAAGGTGAATGCATGAGATAACTTGTATTATTTATTTAAATAAGAATTAAAAATTATGTAATTATTAATAAAATATGTAAAGGCACCTCATAGTTGTTCAGGCTTGTTTTGTTTACCTATATTATTAAGATGAAAATTTTCATAACGATAATAATTTTAGAATGTTTAGGTATTTTGACGATATTATTTTCTTTCAAATTTACCTTTTGAAGACGGCGGGTTTTGTGAGGAAAAGGCCCTTAAAGACATCGCTTTAGGCGATGTTTACTTCCCCCTTTTTTTATCGCTGATTGATGGCACCATACATAAAAAGTAGGATAGCTGCTGGTGTCAGAAGTCAATGCGGATGTTCGCGGCTTAGAAAGTCCATAAATACAAAGAGTCTCCCTTTCTTAGGGAAACATATTTTCTTTGAGAACTCAACGTAGTAATTTCGATTTCAGTTCAAGAAAATTTGAGAAACTTATTTATTTTATTTTTTTTTAAAAAAAAATTATTTCCTAACAATTTAATTTGCTTTTCACCTAGGTTTCCTCTTCAATATTATTAAGAGAATTGAGAGAAATAGTACAAAACAGTGATGATAATATAAAGCATTGCAATAAAAAAATGGAACGCTTATTTCATTGTAGACAAAGGTACACACAATAAACTAACCAAATTTAATTGATATTATTCAAGTAAAATTTATTTATATTTTGATTTTCAGTAAATTTTTTTAAAATAGATATAAAATATTTTAAATTTATTTTTAATTCTTTTAAATGCAGGAATTTGATACACACCTGGTGTTAAAACTTAAAATAATCAAATTAGAAATAAGAAGAAAATAATATGATACTTCATAAATTGCACGTAATTATAATCAGTAATACAAAATAAAATAAAAAGCAAAATTGCTGATCCTGTCTCTTGATGTTATAATGTAAAATTCAGACTTTCTCAAATCGATACTGAAGTAAGTTCAAAAACTCTTATAAGTATTCACAGCATTTGTATGACAATAGACATATCATCATAAATCAACTATGCTTTTTTGGAAATTTCATTATTACTCAATTTATAATTTTTTTTCTCTTTTAAGACATGCCAGAAAAATCTTAAAAACTTAAATCCTCTTGAGAATTTTCTTATATATCTTCCATGAAGAAATGATAGATTTGATGTATAATTGTCATTTTTTTATTGTTTCATAATCCATTATATTGTGATACATTAGAATTCATAATACTGAATGAATCCTAAGATCAAGTCTAAATTTTATTAACAAGCATTTTTCAAAAATTAAAACTTTATTTTTCTTTGATCTAATTCTTCCTTTGTATGCTGAAAATTATGATAAAATATTCACTGTGGCAAATAAATTAGATGAATAAAAAGCAAAACCATTAAAAAAAGGTGTTTTGCATTATGCTCTAAAATGTGAGTATCCTAAGGTTTTAAAGGTTGGCCTTTGTTAAATAGTGACATATTGTAGTCTCCACATGTTTTTATTGAAAAAAAGGTGACGATTAGGTGTTCCAACGTGTAGCAGAGCTGATACGCATTAAATAAAAATCCTTAAGTTACAGTGGTGTGGAAATTAGAAGTGGACGCTCTAGCTCGGCTATCGTTCTCGTAACTTGTTTGCCATTTAAATTACGAGGTCCGTCTTATTAATTTGTCCCTTATCTTACTTGTAAATGAAATATTAATAATTTATCAGTTTACCTACGTGTTTCTAAAAATAAATTCTTTAAATACACATAAGAAATTTAAAATTATATTTTTTCCAATAGTAATAAATGTTTTCATTAGTAAAAAAGTGGAAATGCTTTGAATTTTAGAATCCTTCTAGTAAAACGCAAACAATAAGCTGATATCGAAGACAAAATATTATGACTGCAAACATTTTTAAGTTGCCGAGGAGCTTCACGTATCTCGGTAATCTTGTTTATATAAAAGGAATATATGATTCTAATTTGTACTTAATTGTTTCTTTTGCAAGTAATGACAACATACTGGAGCTTCTTACCTTTTTTTTTCACTTTTCGTACAAAAAGTTATATTCTTAACCTTTAGATAATACTTACTTTTTATTTAAAATTTCAAAAGAATTGCATAATATTGCTTGAATTCTAAGATTACTGCTCTGATTTTTGTGCGATAATGAACTGAATTTTGTGTGTGATTTTGTGCATATGATAGAGCCAAAGCCAATACATTCCTACGAAGCCAACTCTTTCGATCAACATTCAAAATAATTACAAAAACTTTTCCTTCTCAACGTACAGACTCCTCAGGCGGTTTACAGATAACTGACAACAATTTTTCTTTACTTTCTTCAAAGCGAAGGAAGATTTTAGCTTCAAATATCGTTTTTTCCCTCCCCCCATTTCGTTTGGACAGTCCCTGGGTCCTTTTTACATTATCTCTCAAAATCTAATACAATATCAGATCTCTGAACGGTTATTTTCATTATCCTGATAACGTTCGAAAAGTAGAAGGCCTTCTTTTAAGTTGTTCGGCAAAGTTTCTATTTATCCTATGTCCGATAATGTAATAGAAAAGGAAATGCACTTTCTAAAGCTTTATTACGGCTATAAGAGGAAGAAAAACGGAAGAATAGTTTTCCAACTACATGAAAGCAACCTTGAAGATTTACAAGAAGGCAAATGTGTATTTCTAGGTTTTATTACACCAAAACGGCATATGATAATCAATAATGACCAAAACCTGAAAGAATCAACAATATTTAAGAGGGAGAAGCATTCTTTGTTGATATGAAAGCTTTTACAACTTGTTTTTCATGTTCATTTACAAGAGCCATCTGATTCTCTATTCAGAGTTTCAAACGTTCAATAGCCTTAGAGCGCACCCGAACCTTCCTTTTTTTGCACTATCGTACATAAAAAGTGTGACTCATGAATGAATAGGCGAGAAAAAAAAAAGAAAACGAACAATTTTTTTTTTTCTTTTTTTTATTTCAATGTAACTATCTGTTAGATTCTATTTATATTTATTTTTCAAATATATTTTAGAGTATTTTGCAAATTTTATCGTAATTATTATTATAAAAGAAACTTATTATATTTTTTTTAAAAAAAAAACTTCTTTTAAATTTCGAAAAATCAGGAAATCTAACACTGTAAAACTTTTAAAGTGTTATAACAAAAGCAAAAATTTCATTTTTGCTTCTAAGGTTTTTGTAAAAATCGGGGAATTTTTCTTATGCTAAAGAATTCGCAATATTCGTCTCCTACAAATTTGAAAGAAAAAATATTGGAATTAATAGTTTTTGTTTCGAAGACTCAACTTTTATACATCAATTGTCATAATGAAAAATGTTGAATTTAGTTTCTTGCTTTTATAAATTCAAAAGACTACAATGTGTAGTTTTAAAAATCGAAAACAAATATTTCTGTAATTTATTTGGTTGCAAATATTTTTTTCTTTTTTTGTTGTTTATACTTGATTAAAAAAGTTTTTTTTTTTTTTTTTTTGATGTTTCGATATAAAATTCTTAAAAATTGTTTTTCAATAAGCATAAGTTAAGATAACAGTAAAAATACGCTTCTGTTCAGCAATACATTGTGTAATTATGCACAAATTTTCCTCAAAAACTGAATGCAAAAATTGCTCTAAATTCTTCACAAATATATTTTAAGTAGTTTTACAGGTATAAAAGTTAATAAAAATGTAGAACTGAGGTATTTTTAAATCTGGAAAATACATAGCAATACGTGTATTAGTGAAAAAAAAACATTCATTATGAAAATATGTAATTATATTCTTTAGTATGAAAAAAATAAAATAAAAATCATAAAAAGAAACCGGTCAAGCAAATGATGTTCCGGGACTGTAATAGGCTTCATGCTGATTCGAAAGCTGTTTAGAGGGGGAAACACTGCGTGGCCGCTACATCGGTCAGCGCCGTCTTTTAAGGGTATGTTCCTTTTGGCCTATAGATCGGCCAACCGTCCTCAAAAGGTTAATAATAATAGAAATGATAAAACTTTTTAAACTTTAATACTGAGAAATTGAAATATTCCAAGGTTTTGCTAATTTAAATGAAGTGGAATATTTAGATATTTCTTTAAAATTAGAAAATTATGTATTCAATGACATATATGTTAAAATAGACACATTCTCATAAAAATACGTTGATGTCGTTTTGAAATATTTGCAATCTTTAATTTAGAGTAAAGGTATATAATTATACTAGACCAGGGGTCGGCAACCTGCGGCTTGCGAGCCGCATGTGGCTCATTTGAAGTAAAGTTGTGGCTCTCCAGTTGCATGCGAAAAAATTAATAATTTACTATCAAAACCCTTAAAAAAATAAGAAAAAATATTTTTAAGTACCTAATTTCTCAATAGCTTCTATTTTCATATTCCTTAATTTCAAATCGCTGCGCTTAAAATGACCGTATGCGATAAATTTGAACTATTATTTTGTTTTCAGAGATGAAACTCCGTTACCATGTTTATATTACAGCCAATTGCATTCCATTTCCGTCTCACCTAAACAGCCACCGACTAGAATTTAGACAACATCTCTAGACTATAGACGTGTTGTCCATCAATCATCCTCGGATAGCATGCTAAACGTTACAATGTGTGTGTGTTAATTTAATCGCTTGCATTTTTTGCGTGTCTGTTCGCTTGTTGTTTCAAGAAGAATAAGATTTAGAAGCGAATTATCATCTCAAAGGTATGCACACGTATAATATAATAAAATCAGTAACAGAATTGGATTAGATATCTGAGAATCGTATTAACGAAGTAATAATGGTAAATAAATTGTTTACCAATTTAGATAGCTAAGCAACATTTTAAAAAATCATTTTTTCAACTCCGACACTAGCATGGCATCTAGTAAGAACGAGAAAGTAATTGAAGAAGAAAACCGAGAATTCAATCAGGATTGGACGAAGTCGTTTGCATTCATGTGCAACACAGATGGCCTTCCGACTTGTCTCATTTGCCCCAAAAAACCCAAACACAATAAGAAGTCAAATTTTAAGAGATAATTCACTACAAAACATACCTAGTTTGTTGGAAAATATTCAACCAGTTACGCAAGAAAAAAAAATATTGAAGAGCTCCAAAAAAGCAGTCAAGTTCCAAGATAAGAAAATGGGTGCAATCTTCCAATAATGTAAAACTGGCAAGCTTTGTAGTATCATTATTAATTGCAAAAAGATGAAACCCATTCACAGATGATGAGTACGTCAAAGATTGTTTTATACGTGCATCGGAAGAACTGTTTCGTGATTTTAAAACAAAGCAAAAATCATGAAAAACATTAAAGATTTGCCAATATCTACAAAAATGGTACAAGATAGAACTCTTAAAATGTCTTCAAATGAAACACACATGCAAGTATTTAACATTCAACTGGCTTCTGCCTTAACACTTACTATAGACGAGTCTTGTGACATAAATGACACTGCACATGTTATCATTTTCGTCAGGTATATGTAGTCCCAAGGTCCAAAAGAAGAGCTAGTAGGATTGCTACTGCTCTCAGGGCAAATCGTGCAGAAGATATAGAAAATGCTGTGTAGAAATACCTCGAAGACAGTTGAATCGATATTAATAAAATCATTTCCATAGCAACTGATGGAGCCAGAAGTAATACATGAATACATAGGTAGGTAACATCAATTCTTCAGAAAAAAAATAAACCACGAAATTCTAAAGTTTCATAGCATAATTCATGACGAAGCACTTTGTGCCCAAACATTTCCGGACGAAATAGTTGAGGTCATGAACTTGGTATTTAAGATTATAAACAGCATCTTGGCAAAAGCGATCTACCATAGACAGTTTAAAGATTTCCTTGAAGAAATAGATAGCTAACATAGTTTTCTGACCTAATTCTGCACAATAAAGTGCGATGGCTTTCCCGAGTTAACGTATTGCAACGTTATGCTTTGTGCTTGAGTGAAATAAAAACATTCCTCAATGAAAAAATCATTGAACATCCTGAATTGGAAGAAGACAAATGGCTACAAAAATTCAACTTCATGATAGATACCACAATGAAATCAAATGAATTAAATTTAAAATTGCAAAGAAAGGGCGACATTGTCTATGCCTTGCTTGAAGAAGTGGTTTGTTTCAAAAAAAATTACTTCTTTTTGTTGAAGACATGGAGAGCGGTAAATTTAAAAATGTGAATCAATATCGCGTTGAGACTAATGCAACTATTGACACGAATTACTTCAGAATAGCTTTAAAAAACATGAAGGATGGGTTCGCTGAGAGATTCGAGCAATTCAAAACAAACAAAAGTACTCTCGTGTTCATAGTAAAACCTCTCAACACAAATACAAATTAGATCAACATTGAGCCATTTGGAATTGTTGCTGGATCGATTTCAAATGTTATTGCTGGATTTGAAAACTAAATACTTGTGGAGTGTCAAGTTCACAGAACTCAAGAGCAAATTAGAAGAGTTGGAGGTCCAGAAATGCATGCATATTGCGCAGTACAAGTGGTAAGCTCTAAAAGAAATTCCACGTGATGAAAGTATAGCGAGGTGAAGAACGTGGCATATGGAGTGCTGACGATCTTCGGGTCGACATATTCGTGTGAGCAAACGTTCTCTTGCATGAATATAATAAAAAGTATAGTTGGGAGTCAACTAACAAATAAAAATCTAAAATCGTGTTTGAAACTAAAAACAACAAATTATAAGCCAGATTTAATCAAACTTTCAAAATGCATGCAAAGCTAATGCTCCCATTGATGTAACTATCTACATTCAAGAGTCAAAACATTATGACCACCTGTCAATAATGAGTTGGTCCACCTTTGGGGCGCAACACAGCTTCAACCCGCCTTGGCATGGATGCCACAAGTCCTTGGTAGATGACTGGAGACAGATTGTACCAGATGTTTCAGCAACGGTCACGCAAATCCGAGATATTGCGAATTGGTGGTCTTTGAACTCTGAGCTGCCGTCCCATGACATCCCAAATGTGTTCTATCGGATTGTAATAAGGTGAGTCAGGCTAACAGGACATTAACTGGAGTTCAGCATCATGTTCCTGGAACCACTCCAACACAATTTTAGCCTTGTGCCACGGGGCGTTGTCCTGTTGGAACATTCCATTTCCAGCTGGAAAAACAGAGGCCATGTAAGGATGCAACTGGTCCGCAATAATGTTCAGATACCCTGTAGCATTCATGGTCTGCTCTACCACAACCACGGGTCCCAGAGATGCTCAAGAGAACGTCCCCCAAAGCATAATACCGCCGCCACCGGCCTGTGTATGACCTAATGTACATTGAGGGAGCAACTGTTCACCTGGAAGATGGCGTATCCTGACATGGCCATCGGCGTGATGAATGACAAACTGTGATTCATCTGACCAGGTAGATCCCTCCACTGATTCATGGACCAGTCGCGATGTTACCGGGACCAGCGCACGTGCAGCAAAGTCAAAAAGGTCAGCAAAGGCACACGAGTGGGACGTTTGCTGCGTAGCCCCATATCAATGTCCGCTGAACAGTGTGCTCCGATACTATTCTACTTGGCCCGGCATTATATTGGGCTGTAAGAGGAGCCACTATCTGGCTCCGGTTTTTCTTCACCATGCAAGACAGTCTCCGACGACCTTTTTCTTTGATAACGTCTGGACGTCCAACACCATGTCGTCTACTACTGGTTTCACCGTAATTCATCCACTTTGCATAAGTACTAAGAACTGTAGATCTCGAACAACCCACGAGTCGTGCAGTTTCGGAAATTATTGTTCCGAGCCTTTGAACCATTACAATCTGCCCTCTTTCAAAGTAGCTTAGATCCGCAGCCTTTCCCATCACACACAGAAGTAAGTGAAACAATGATTCTTCAGTCTCTCCAGGAGCAGTTAAATACCATTTCCCCCTGATCACGTGCCTTCCACTTCATCCAGGCGAGTTCATTGCAAAATGTAAGGGTGGTCATAATGTTTTGGCTTTTGAGTGTATATATGTGTTTTTATATTAATAAATATCATTCCGTATTTAAAGTCGTTTGCTTTAAATCAAAAATCAAATATATATATGAAAATACTATAACATTAAATCGAAAAATTTTAGTGGCACTTTAAAAACTGGAAAATTTTGTAAATTGTATCATTTGGCTCTTCCGTTTCAATAGGTTGCCGACCCTTGTACTAGACTGATAATTTATTTTCAAATGATAAATAAATTTGTAAACGAAAATTCTGCTTTCTTTTCAATATCTGACTCATAATATTAATTTGTTGTTGCTAAGGAAGAAGTAAAAAAAAAATAAACGAATAAACTAATAAATTCATAAATTTAAAATGGTATATGAATTTTTACGTACAAAATATTTAAAAATATGATAAATTTTAGAATATATTTTCGTAACTATATATATGTTTCTGTTATTAAAATGGATATTCATAATTATTTACTTTCTTAGTTAAACTGAATTACGAAGTTAAAAAAAAACATTTGAATAAACATTGACTGAAGAATTTAATTTATGTATAACTGGTAAAATGTAGTGTAATTTTATTGGATATTAAATAAATATGACTCATTTCATTATCTGTAATTCTGTTTTATGTTTCTAAATTCCAATTCATAATAATTTTAAACTAGGCTTAAGATAATGAAATAATTGTATGAAATGTAAATGAAATTATTTTATTTTCTTATAAATATTCTACAACTTCATCTTGCGTATATTTTATACAAAATTTAATTTATATGTATAAAAGAGTTCCGCGATTTTAATTTTCCTTTGATTATTCTATAAACTTATAGTATAAATCAATTATAAGAATATACAATTTATATTATTTTTTTTGTGTTAAATACATAACAATGTAGATAATATGAAAACCAACGAATTAATTTATAAATAACTGTCTGATATTCTTAGCGGGAGCTAATATTCAATACAATAATGTCGATAGGGCAAGTACAAGTATTTTTCTTATCTTAAATTGCATATATATATATATATATATATATATATATATATACAGATGGAGGACAAAATAATACGTATACCTGTGAAATAATGGAAAATCTTTATTAATAGGGGGATGGACAACCGTTTGACGGAAGTACAGATTTAATGCAACGTGAGATAAATGCATAAAGGTCATGGACAATATTTAAAGGAATATTAAGCCATTCCACTTGCAGAACGGTCTCTAATTCCAAAAGGCTAGATGGAGGTGGATATAGGGAATGAAGTTTGGATTCCAAATATTCCCATAAATGTTCAATAATATTGAAGTCCGTAGACTGAGGGGGCCAGACAAGATATTCAACTTCATCGTCATGATCTTCGAACCATGCTTGAATATAACTGGCAGTGTGGATAGGGGCGTTGAAAAACGGTCGCTCTTCAGGGAATATAGTCTGGACAAAAGGATGGACATGATCCCATAGAATGCTTAGATAGTAATTGGATTTGATTCTCCTATGCAGAATAATAAGTGGTCCAAGACCGCGCCAAGATATCGCACCCCATACCATAATGGGACCCCCCCCCCCATGCTTCACAGTCGGCAAGAGGCATTCAGGATTAAACGCTTCTTTGAGCGTTCTTGAGACATTAACGCGTCCAGTCGCCTGAAATAGAGTGAATGACGATTTATCTGACCTTATTACCTGTTGCCAATGCTATGGGCCCCAGCCTTTGTGACCTGTGCACTATTGGCGTCGCTTGAAAACATTAGTTGTGTCACCAAGTGCTTAAGAATTGCCACTCTGCCATAAATGTTCGCAGCATGAAGTTTCTTTTTGACAGTTTTTATAGAAATGGTGTCCTTGAGATGACTGTTCATTTCGAATGTTATCTCGGATAACGATTGTTTGTGCTTCCGGGCTACTATGCCCTTCAAGACCCATCTATCCCTATCAGCAAGCTTTGACTTTCGGCCATTGTTGTGTTTTGAAGATGTCGTCTTACCCTCTTTCGTGTACGCTGTTAAAATGGCTTAAAACTTACTCTTTGCAAACCCCAAAAGGTTTTCTGCTTCTGTAACTGATGCTCCATTTAAACGCGCTCCAACAATCTTTTCTTTTTGGAATTCTTACAGTTCTGACATTTCAACTTATCATAGACAGTTCGATAGTTCTATGCAACGCAGATAACTGCTGCTGAGAGACTGATACCTTCCTCTTCACGATCATTAGGTGACAGACTTCTATTGTAGGTTGCGCGGCTGTACTGCAGGTGTGAAGTACGTCATACCTTTTCACAGGTGTTCGTATTATTTTGTTCTCCATCTGTATATGTAAGTATATATATATATATATATATATATATATATATATATATATATATATGGAATAAAATCATAACTATTAAATACTTAGAGAATATAATAAATTAAAAGAATGTAGTTGCCCTTTACTTTCACACTGAGAAGTAACACGAGGAATATTGGCGATTGACCTCGTTATTTCAAACTTCGGTCAAAAGTGTGGAGGACATCTGAATTGGCACCCCAGCCTCCATACTTCCACAATTAGTCCTTGGTAGAACTTTTAGCCTTTAGTAAATGTAACGTTGAATGGGTAATTAGATGCGTAAGCACATACCATACTTGAACTGAATGATGTCAGTAGGTTGCAAGTGATCTGGGTAAATTTAAAATTTTAAAACATCCATTATTTGTCATTCAACCTAATATTATTGTACAATGAAAATATCACTCGTTGAAATAGAACGAAATGAAATTAGTTCATTTAGTTTTTAAATTGATAGCGAATAGATAATTGAAAATATAAAGCTCGGATTTTAAAGTTATTAAGTTATTGTAGAGCAAAATATTGAAGAACAAATGACGAGTAATGCTGTAGATATAAATATATGCTAGACCCGAGCAACTAGAAAATGTCATTCTACTTGTACGAAATGTCCTCTGTTCATTCAATATGATTAAGTAGGTCCATGCTAATGACGGATAAAAGGAAATAACGGACAATTCATGGAAGGGATGAGGACAGTAGACAAATCACCAGGATAGTATTTTGAGTGAAAAGTCTAGAACTCCAATTTTCCTATTCTGATAGGTTTTCCTATTAGTTTTGTGGGTATAAATATTAATACCACAGGTGCGCATGCAGAACACTCACAATTTACATAACTGCGGAAGTAAAAATGAGGTGTTCTAATGCTTAGCAGCGTAGGTGGTAAGAACTACAAGGAGGGCAGCCACTCAACGTGCATCAATATAGTTACTCAGTGATTCTAAGTGGTACTAGGGCTCGAGCCCACGATTGGATGAGAACAACACAGGCAGCAAGACCACGATCACGGTTACTCATGATCGCAAGGCAACTGTGGACACATGAATGATGGAATATGCAAAAAGAATGGAATATTGAAGACAATTTTTGAGAATACTAAGAAACATTTTTTATCATGTAATGTATTTCTTTTTAAATATTTATAAAATTTATATAAGTTATCTTATTTAAAAAAAAGTAGTGTAGATTTGCCAGAAATAAATGTTGAAGTATTAGGTATAGTTAGTACAATACTTCTTTTAAGTAGTGGATCCACAAACAATTGAAACTGTTTTGACTAACAGAAAAAAATACTGCTCCAATGTTTTTTTTTTATTTCTCCTTAGTATGTATTTTATTTTACTTATTTTCCATATTTCTCACTTAGTTCACTCGTATTGTACTTCCAAATGTATTCCGATTTCTTTCGTCAGTTTGATATATTGAAAGACGAGGATTGCAGCTCGTATAGTCAGGAAACTTCAGGAAGAGCCTTAGCAGAAACCAAGTCATTACTTTCAGTTACACGGATATCTCTAAATGTCATTTCTAATTTCTAAATTACTGTTTCGGAAATATATATATATGCTTTTGTCTACATTTATAGTTTCGATGCAGATAAAAGTAATGAACAAAGAAAGAATTTGAAATGAAAATTTTGTTATCACAATAAAAGACTTAAAATTTTCGTAGTTAAAATATAATAGTATTATTGAACTCGATTTTTATTTTAATTCTTAGAGATAAAAAATATGTTTTTGCGTTTTAAAATGAAATGAAACTTTTCAGAGAAAATTATGTAATTAATTATTTAATTAATTAAGAAAATTAATAGAGAAAATTATGTAATTAGAGAGAAATTAATTAGAGAAAATTATGTAATTAGAGAGAAATTAATTAGAGAAAATTATGTAATTAACTAAGCATTAAATATTTAAATGTAATCATATGCTGCAGAAAATTTTATAAAATTGATAACAAAAACGAATGTATAATGAATTAATTATTGTGTTTTATTTACCTAATATGTAAAGCAATTCTCAATCAATATTGTTCAATATAGGAATATTTTGACATTACTTGAACTGTCATGAATTTCCTAGGAGAAATCAATTTATTCCTAGTCTTCTTCAGTGCATTCATTCCATATATTTCCATGCATCCTTATCAAAAGAGTTCTTGGCAAAGTCAACATAAATGTATCTATTTCCTTGCTTAGGGGACACAGACGACAGGTTTTTCTTGATTTTAATTTTGTTTCTCCTGAATGCAACTCCAAATTCTAACACTCATCTACTTTACTCGATTCATTAACACTAGCATTCTAAGCTTAGCTTTTAACTGTGTCACATATAATTTTTCTCTCCTTTTAATCCATAAATTTGTCAATTTCACAATTAGATACAAACCATCATCAGTGAGAAGTCGGCGCCATAATGTTTTTCGATTGGAATCATCAAATATTTCTATAAGATATTATTACAGGAAATCTTACTATGTTGTGAGCTGGAGTTCGGACACTTCAATTAGGTTCAACTGATGACAATTTGAATCGATTTCCCCTTGGTATTTCACGGAATTACTTGCTGCTTCTGCCTCAGAGAAATCATTGTCATCGGAAGAAATTTTCGAGACTATAGAGTGAGAATTCTTCTTCAAAATCCTCAATCTCCTAGAACCTAAATTGTACCGCTATTGAAATTTACCGCTAAATGTACCGCTATTGAAAATTGTAACATTAAATCGGCGGTGCAGCTTCACGAAAAGCTCTCGAAGAAGGCGATGAGATTTTAACTGGATGCACGGGCCAAACTTTGTGGTAAGAAAGGTTGATGCTCAATGGTCTCAAATCAGGAAAATAGAGAGAAAAATATATTTTGTTGAACTAAGCATATAATAGAGTCGATGAGAGTAACATGTTGAGGGTATGTAAGATCACACGTCACATGTTACGGGTTATATACACTAATCATTAAAAAAATTCATTTTTTGATATGTTGAAAGCATATAATAGCACTAAACATAATTTAAAAAGTTTGTACTTATTAGTTATCAAAATATTACTGAAATATAGGAATTTTTAATGATTAAACGTGTTTCATCTTTATAAAATAGGTTTTTTTTTCGTTTCAGTATTAGATAAAAAGGTTTTTTTTATTTCATTATTAGCATTTATTATATGAAAAATACCTCAAATATTCAGGCTTAACCTTTTGATCTGATTGTTTTGTGAAATCAATACTATAAAGAGGCAATAAATATTAAAAGCTTTTTCTTAAAACATAAGACTTACTTGTATTATTTGTTCCTTCCAAAAAAAATAGTAAAGAATAATCCTTGAAAGCATTTATTTCGGCATTAGATTTTAAGAGGTCTAATGTTATCCTTATTAAGAGATTTCTATGTAAACAAAGGAACACCTTAAAATTAAATTTGCGCTAAAGGCTTAGAAGAACAAACAAGAAAAGGATTACTTAGAACCACTAGCTGCTTAACAAAGATCGAAACTGGAGAAAATTAATTGTCCTAGTGTAACATAATTTACCAAACAATATCTTCACCAAAAGACTTTTTACTTAAAATAGGTTAGCTATATACTATCAAAAATATGCAGCAACAACTTTCATAAGTTTTGTGACTAAAATAGACTTTCTAGTAGTTTCCCATTGATATTTTCTTATACTTTATCTGTTCATAATTCTTCAAACTAAATAAATTAAAACATCCTTTTCGCTGTCATTCATGCAGTAGATATTTTCCTTGGTTTAATTCTTTTTTTTCTGTTCTAAATTATTTACCTAGTAAAAATGCGCTCAGTTAACACACACACACACACACACACACACACACACACACACACACACACACACACACACACACATATATATATATATATATATATAGGATCAGCATGATTAAATTTTATTTAAATGGTATACATTTTAAAAGTATTTCTCTTTACTATTATCTCTTTTAGTTTCATGAGCCACTCAAAGGGCTATTGCTTTAGTTAGGGCGTTTTGGCGTAAGAGATCACTTTTGGTGTGCTAGTTCACTTTTCAATTTCTTATCATGTGCTTCAATTTTAATTATATTTAGCTTAAGTGCATTCAATTTAATAATTTTAGTTTCTTTAATTTAATGTCGGAAAAGTTTACTATTGTTCACCTTTCTATATTTCTTCGTTTATATTTATTCTTATATTTTTAAATGAGCAATTTACTAAAAATTATAAAAAAAAGTGCAACTTGGGTGGCTAAGTCTGTTCTTTGCAAACATTTGCATTGAACCTTTTTTCATATATATTTTTCTTGTTATTAAATCTTCATTTTCTTTTGTTTTATTTTTAATAAGTGTATCTTAAGATAAAAAATAATAATAATTTTTATTTTATTTTATAATAACAGTAATAATATGTATAATTATTAAAAATGTTTATAAAACCATTCGTTGTGTTTTTTCTTATACTTTCATGATCTTCACGCATCAATTCATTATTTGCTTGGAATAAAACTTCATCTTTAATAAACAATAATTCATTACATTTTTATTCACTATACATAATCAGAAATAATTTGAACAAATATTAATGATTCTCAGTTATATTTTTTTGTCTCTTTACTTTACTGCACACATTTTTTCAAGAAATATTTTCTTTTCGTGCGTTTCTTTCAAACATTTATCTGCCATATCGAGCATCATTAAATGTTGTGTTAAAGTCGTAAATAAACATATTTCGATGTCTTACATTTATCGTGGAGCAATCAGTCTCTTTGTATCTCTAGAAAGTTCTTTGTTTCGGAAGGATCCCATTGCCTTTGAGTAATTGGAAACACAGGAAAGCACTTCCTGAACTTAAGCCTTTCGGGTATTCTCTTAATCGTGTGAGTAGTGACATCTTATAGCTACTGTTGAACCTCTTCAAGAGCGTGACTTGAATTTTTATCTTTTACAGATTCATTTGGGGATCGAAAGTGAAATAATAACTTTCTCAATTACGGTTTGGTTTGAGAGTCAATTTCTCGAGAAGTGAATTATTGTTCATCAGTGAAAAACAATACATTTCACTGAAACTTTGCATTAGTCAGGTCTGTTTTAATCGCTTAAAAGTTGGATTTCCATAACAAACGAAAAATAATGCAGTACAAATGGCATTTCTAAAATTTACGTAAGTAGGAACAATGCCTCGTAAAAAATGACTTTTAAGATGGTGATTACCATTAATCTTTATTTTTTTTTATTTATTTCGTCTGAATTAATAATTTTAACTGTTCAAAATATACATGTGTATGTGCGTGAAAGGACTTAAATTTTTTTGCTTTATTTAATGTTTTATTAATTATTTACATAAATCCTTTCCTAAAATTTGTTGAATATTTCAACCATGCCACAAATATGTAAGTATATATTATTTTTATTTCATTCATAATGATTATGTATAGATAAGTATTTTCAAACACAGTTATGAATATAATTATTTAATACATATATATATCTCTTATACTACTTATAATAACATGTGAACAAAAAATCAACCAGTCATTCAAAATGTTTTTCTTTTAATTCAAATTATTACGAGTGCACTTAATAAATATACCACTAATTGGAAATCCATCAAATGATATATAATACTTCAGAAATATTATCGTACGAAACGTTTGTTTAATTGTTGAAAACATATTTTTATACTTCCTGATGAATTACGTTTTGCTCCACACGAAAAAAAATGTAAATGTTTGCTGTTTATATAAATATTACTTTTTATTTCCTTTTTTACAAAATTCGCTACGATAACATTTTTCTCTTTTAAAAACTCATAAAACTATTTAACTATACTTTTTTGAAAAGATTCTTTAAGAAACAGCAATTATGAAATAATCATCTTAAAAACATTAATGTAAACGTATAATAAAATGCATTGAAATATTTAAATTGCTCGAAAGTTTTGTTTCTTTAACAATCATTAAAATTCCATACAAGAAATAGTCAATTTTTTGAAAACTTTTCATAAGTTATTTACATTAAAATGTCATTGTTTTGAAGTAAAAATTATTTTTTATGTATTTCATGAAGTCTACATAAAATTTTGAGTCTTAAAAAAAACTTAATTTGGAAAGAAAATCCAACATTCAATTAAATAGCTAAAACTAAGGGTACCATTAAAATAATTAATGTAAAACCTGAGATTAAATGTAGTTTTATCCCATTAAGTATATATAGTCCCATTAAGACATCCGGAAGAAATTTGAATCTTTTTTGTTAATATTTAGAATAAAAATTAGACAGAATAGTAAATTAGAATTATTTATATTTTTTGATTGTAGAGTAATTTGTTTTTTTCCCCATAAATATTGCATTCTTTCAACTTATCCTTTTGTCATCTTCTATAGAATATAAAAAAGTCTTAATTGTATATGGCTCAAAAAATAACTCTAATTTTATTTTTTTTAAAATTCACAATGTCGTTTTATTTCATAACTTTTTTTCTGTACGTACAGTTTATGTAAATGTGCTCAAAATATTTCCAATATTATTTACATACATTCCTCTTCGGACAGTTTGTTTCATATATAAATAAATGAATATCTACTAAACCGTAAAACCAAAAACATGTAAAAAACATATCAATTAAACAAAAAGATCTATTTAATTAAACAAAAATCATCACTCACAAAAAATAAGCTGTAATTACTAAAGACACGTTATACATAGATTGTATAAACTTTATCAACCATCTGCTAGTATATCATAGATATTGTGACATATTCAATTTTTAAAAACAAACGATTTAATCTTCATGTGATACTTTTTTTAAGATATTACCTGTTCAACTTATAAAGGCAGACGATTTAATTTAATGTGATACTTTTTTTAAGATATGATATTATCTGTGCGACTTTTAAAAGCAGACGATTGAAACTTAAAGTGATACCTTTTTCAATATTCTTTATTAAGATATATTTTTTTGGCAACACCAGATCATAGTTTTGATTTTATATAATTTACTGGCAAAGGATATGAAAAATATAATTGAGTTAGGTTCGAAGAGGAAAAGACGAACGTTGAAAAGTGGTGCTTGTGGAAATTGTGTCTTGAATTTATGTTTGAAAAGATGTGCGCAAATAAATGTGATGTCCTGAAAACAAGTCATTTTTATTAATAGTCTTCAATACAGTACAATATCAACCATCTGCTGTAATTAATAAATATGAAACAAATAAACCATTTAAATAACCATTAAATAAATAACAAAACAATCATTACTATAAAGAAAAGTTTTTATTAACTAAAATATTACACTATCCAGACTGAGCCTACTACTACCCTCCAAGAAATAATTCACATCTAAAGTAAACAATGATTAATTGATTCAAAATAAACTACATCAAAAGTAGGATTTAAAAAAAATATTTTTACAAATAAGATTAATAACAAAATTACTTATTCCTAAAGTAACATCAAACATGCTTAAAAACAAGATTAACAATAGTTGATAAAAGACACATTCCACTGAAATTAAAATTAACTATAAAATAAAAATAAAGGAATATCATCAACATGATTTATCAACTATTTTGATTGATAAAATCTATACATTCAAAAACATTTAAAATTGAAAGGATATTTAAAAATTAAAAGAAAGATAGAGATAATTATTAAAAATATAAAATAAAATCATTTAAAAAACGAATTAAATTATACATGGAGAAATTTTAAAAAAAATATACAATAGAAAAATATCTAAAAAGTACAAATATAATATTTAGTCACATTTATAATTTTCATATTTTAAATTTCTTTCAAATACTAATAGGATATTTAACCTTTGCACACATGTATGTATATGAATTTTTTATATTACATGGTTATAAATAAAATAACTAATTTGATATTTCTCACTAATTAATTCTATAACATATTTTTAAAAATATTTATACTTAAATTACTATCAAAAGAAGACATAAAATGGAAAGTGTAGATATCTATCTTGTCATAAATATTACTAATAATCTTAATATTAACAGTTTTTAAATTAACATCTAAAAAATCTGTTTAATCATAATTTATATTGCGTTTAATCAGATAAGAAGAACAAAATGATAAATGAGGAAAAAAATATATATTAAAATCAAGTTTGAAAACAGTAAGATCATAAAAATATATCTAAATATCTTGAATATGTTGTTATTTTTAAATTTATATTCAAAGAAATGTCAATAAATATTAGTTAAAATATTACTAGCTAAACCCCATTGAGATATATTTTTTACTTGATTATAAATTTTTATACATTATTCTTAGTGCTAGATTAATAAGAGATTTAAATCTTTTAAATAATACAGATCTGTAAATTTTCAATATTTTTTCATTTGCCAAAATAACCTTATTAAATTCTCTAATTCAATAGAAATTTAAAAAAAAAATCTCCAAAGTCATTACTATAATTTGAGTCTTTGTTATCTTTTGTATAGTAAATAATTCCATAACTCTTGTGAGGGCTGTTAGTGACAAGGTCGCAGATAGACCCATCACACCCCCTCCATGAAGAAAACGTGATTTATCTGAGGGTCTTAACGACCTGATAGAAATTACGTTAATTAATTTAAACACACTTAAATAACTAACAACTAGAACTTTTTACAATCATTTTCATTTTACAATCATCTCAATTGCGTCGCTTGTAGGGCCGAAATCTACTCCTGCTCCTCGCAGTTTCTACTCCTCCGGCTCATGTAAGATATGGACTTGTCCTTCCTGTTGCCGTTTGCCTCTCGCTGATGCGCAATCTGTTGCGCAGGGGATATGGACTTGACCTCCGGGACTGCTCTTGCCCTTCCTTAATATGTCGTCTGCTGCGAAGCTGATAAGGATATGACCTTCTGTTGTTGTCTGCCGCTTCTCGAGGTGGACAGGGACTGGAACTTCCCGACAGGACTTCACTTTCGTCAGCTGCTTCTCTCCTGGTCAACTTTCTTGTTCTTGGACCTGATAGAAGTGATACCGGAATTGGCCTCTTTCTCCACTTACAGCTCTCATGGGATCGTCTTTTAACTTCAGTATTCTCAATTAATGAAGAAGGAGCACTGCGATTTCGCCAGTTCCTTCTCACTGGTGGCCTCCTTTTACTCTGATGCTGTCTTTCGTGATTATTGGAAGATTCAATCGATCCTTCACTTCTCATTCTCTTACCTCACCATTGTTCCTCTTTAGAGCTTTCCTCTCTGGCTAGACTTTTCCTACCCTCAGTTTCTACCTGTTCTGCCATAGATCCATCACCATCCAATCCGTCTGCCTCCACTACACCCTCATCTCTTTCTCTTGGGTGATAAATCCGTACCTGATCTACAATCACCGTTATCGATTTGCCCCCTTTCCAAATAACCACATTGTTATTCTCAACCTTCATCATCTCATATGGGCCTTAAAATTTAGGTTTAAACTTACAATCATCTTGCTCGCCGAGCTCATAGGATGTGTTTGCACCAATACCAAATCCTTTACTTTAACATCAACTTCCCGCCATCTCTTATTATAATATTTTGCCCATCTATCCTGTTGAATCTTAGTATTTCGCCTAGCCTCTTGAAACAATTTCTCAATATTATCAAACACTAAATCTTCTCCTAGCTTCACTCGGAACCTTCGACCATATTGATCAGACGGCTTTTCATGATAACTGATGCTCGTACCTCTTCTAACAGAGTTACGGAAGTGCTTAGAATTACTACTATAGGCAAAAGGAAAACAACGATTAATTATATTGATCATTTAATAAACATCGGACCCGTTTCTGTAATCTCTCAGACCTCCTTATCACAGTTTGTAGCCGACTCTGGAAGACTTTAATAACATTTTCAAATTCCCTCTTAAGTTGTTTGCAAGTCTCTATTGATCTTACAGGTAATAAATTTAAAGCTATTGTAGAGCGATCAAAACTTTGGTTACGATTAACACTACGGTTAGCGATATTCTGGCATTGCACTTCTGTAGTTTGCCTTGAGTTATGTGGATCAAGAACCATATCTTGCTTATGGCGACGTCCATTGAAAATGAAATTTCGTAGATTTCTTCGATCCTTTGCGGTCCAATCATTACTAGATCCTCTATTTGAAAAATTATTGCGACTCCAACGACTAACGAATCTATCGATCATTCCGAATCCTGTTCTCTAACCCCTGATTTTCTGCACTTCCACGATATCTAAAATTATTCGAATTCAACCCGCGCATCATTCTGCCTATAATCAAACCCTCTATTCCGACAGTTTCCTTCGAAACAACGGTCGGGTAAGCTTATACTCGAATCCCTTTCCATTCTTCCGCCATTATTGTTTTCAAACCCGGGGTCTCCTTATACCCATGTCGTTTCTCATAATTTTCTACTAATTGTAAAAGTTGGGCCTTTGTTGTGGGGTTTCGAACTTCTACATAATCCATTACCTGAGGGAATAATCTCATAATGATGTGGTTCAACAGATTTTCTTCCGTCATTTCAAAACTAAGGATTTTCCATACCTTCTAATAAATTTGTAAACAAAGTCTGACGGTGCCTGACCTCTAAATTGGTGCAACGAGTAAACCTCAGCCTCTAACTCCGATCGATTTAGGACCAGTGGAAATCTGTTTGTTAATGCCTGTTTTAATTTTGCGAAGTTTGTTGCTGTTCCAGTCACGTACGAATAACCTATTACCTCGAATCAGTCTTTTGCCCTTCCAATAAGATGACCCTTTAGGTAAGCACAGGCTAAATTTGTGGGTATGTGATGATACAACACATCATTATCGATACAATCTAAAAATTCTGACACGTTTTCCTTTCCGGAAAAAAAATTTCAGGTAATATTCTTAAACTCGAGCCAACTCCTATATGTGGGTTTGGGTAAACGGGGCGTCATTGTGACGGTTTTTGGTTGGAAGGAAGTCTCGACAATTTATTTACTGCTCAGCTAGTAGTCTATCCTATCTCCCCTCTCCCCCTTCTTCTTCTTGAAAGCCTATACCATATATATCAGTCTTAATTTGCATGATCACGTTCTCTTCTTCGGAGGAAGCTTTCTTATAAAAATAATTGTTAAGGACTGAAAATTCCCCAAAAGGACTGTTAGTGATAAGGTCGCGTATAAACCCGTTAAACTCTTTTTGGTAAAGAAGACTTATCAAAACTGTCAAAAATATTTTGTAAAATCTTTTATAAAAGTTTCCCAGCTGTAGTAATATAAGTATTTTAACCATTACACCCAGTTCTAAATTTTATACGAACTTCGTGAAATTTAAAAGTTACGAATAAATGTGGAAATTTTATCAAATTCAAAGTTGAACCTATTTTTTACCCAAAGCTTTAATTCGATTACATTTTTTCTCTATAAAAATGAAAATATATTGTTAAAGGCTTTATTATTAATCAAATGCTTTAATGACAAATCAACATATAGTTCCTTACAAATAATCCATGTTTCCCTCCTACCTTATCAATATAATAAATAAGGAACTCACTTTCTATCTTCTTAACAGAGCCTATTAAATTTTAAAAAAAATAATTATATAATTTACCTTGAAATTCAAATATATTTATTCTTTATCAATTAATTTTTTTTATTTTTTTAAATATTCAATACGTAAACTACATTTAATTACTAATTTTTTAAATCAATTATCAATACACCTTTTCATTTTTTCTTTAATAAAATTATTGTTGTCTGAATTAATAATGCAAAAACCAGTACCTTTGTTCAAAATGTCTTTCAAAATCATAGTCCTAACAATATTCAAATTACCAGTAATTTGAATATTGACCGTATTAAATATATATATGTATGTGTGTGTGTGTATGTATGTGTGAGTATAAACATGAATGATAAATTTTAATTTTAACAAGCTTATCGTAAAGTATAAAAACAAAATGAAAAACAGAAGATTAAAAATAGAACAAAATAATCATAAATACATTTTTTTCATTTTAATTTTTGAAAAAGGTTTCTATCAACTGCCAGCGAGTCATGTTATTGCCTAAATAAAATTATGTTGTCCAATATAATCTATGTTTGGTATTATTTCTTTAACAAATAGTAACTATATTTTATAAAATAATTCCAGTATAATTATTAAAGTCAATAATATGGTACGGGATGAGTATAAACTCAAATGATGTCTGTAGTTTCTGTAATAAACAAAATGATGGAATAAAATGCATTTGAATTTAGAAACCGGTCACAAAATAGTTCTATATTAGTTCAAGTCTGAGCTGTCAAATAAACCTTTTTCCTTTGCAGTCACAAAACACTATTTATTCTATTTCCTAATTTTGAAATTCAATTTTTCTACTTATTTTTGAGACTTGAACAATACTTCAAAGATAAATTTAATTAAAATTATATAAAAATAATAAATTTATAACGGTAACTTACCAAAAAAAAACAACGGACAAATCCCAAATTGTCCTTACAGAAAGAAGAGTAAGTCCATTATATTTCACAAACTAAAAATATGAAACCGCCTAGTTTGCAATGGGTCACTTCTCATCGCCCTCCTCTTCTGGGTTACCACAGGCACGAATTATGGTGTAATATACGAATTACTGTGACTTTAGTTGAGATTCATAAGCAGAAATGTTATGGAATAATTTTTGTCACCTGGTTGTAATTTTCATTCTATACTTTCAACATATTGAAAACAGCCAATGCACGCCTTCTGATTGACTGACTGTGTATCATCATCGTACCTAAAAGAAACATTCGAGGTATTGGGGACGGACCTCGTATTTTAAAATCCGTTGCAATTACAAAGACTACTTTGGAACTTCTATTCTCGAAACTTCTACACGACGATATTCGGAGGATTTGGAACACTCCCTGATCTAACGTGCATCAGTTACAATCCCCGGAGGGCCTTAAATGCTATTAGATTCGAACTAACGAATAATATAAAACACCAACTGTTAGTTTGAGACCATGACCTTTAGGTTAACGCCAACCAATGCATTTATGAAAGATATTGGTTTTACAAAAAGAAGTTGATTCATATTTAGTTTAAGGATTAAATCTATGGTTCATTTTTATTTCGTGAGCGTAATTTTAATCCTAAGTAATAACAAATTTCTTTCGCAAATCTTGGCTTTATTATGTATTTGAAGAGAAAGAAATATATCTGGAATATATTCGCGAATATATTTGCAAAGAAATATAGCATCAAGAGCAATAAATAATGAAGATTTCTGAGTAATTACATTTTCTCCCATCGCAGAAATTTTTTTTATGATGCTCTTACAGGAAGACCGAAAGACCGACAAACGAGTCATTAAAATAAACAAATTTTGAAAAAATCGGAAGAAAAATATAATTTCGCTGAAATCTTTATTATTTTGACTCTTTCTAAAGCACTTCTTTTTACATTCGAATAAACAAAATAGGATAATTTTCAGAAAGAAATGAGAAATTCCCTATACATAACATTAAATTCATGAAATCAAACTAGCTTGTAGACGAGAGCCTTAACGTAATTCTCCGTAATATAATATTTCAGGCAGCTGTTCGACATTAACACGAAAATAAATGGAAACGTTTCCTTTGAATCAAAATCACATTTATATAATATCTATTCAGGAAAACACGAAATATGACACTTTACACAAATGGAAGATTGCAAAAATAATAATTCTAATATACAATTTAATTTTTTTGCCTGAAGGATTAATTACTTTGATTTAGATATTAGAATTAAATTCTACTTCATATATTATTAGAAACTAATATTAATTTTACACTTCTTTCATAAGTAAATATTTATATAAGTCGTCATTAATAGCAATTATATCCAAATAATATATATTGCAATTGCATACAAAGAACAGTAATGTAATATTACTTATATATATAAAGTAATATTACATTAAAATTCATTTACTTTTGAATTTCTATTGTTCTCAAATACTTCAAAGTTTTATCTAATTTACAAGTATATAACTATTTATGAATCTACTTTTTGATTTTAATAAGAGCTGTAAATAATTATTGAAAGTGATCTATAAAAATCAATTTCTTCATGTAATTGTGTTTTTGTTTTCATGTAATCCATGAAGCATACAACTTCGATACTAACATTTGAAATATTTAAAATTTCTTTCCGTTTGTAAATTTTAAATATATATTCAATGTTGCATTTATAAAATTTTCATTAAGTGTCGGAATAAAAATAATAAATTATTTTTGTTCTCGAAAAAAAAATGCAAATAATTGGATAACAAGATATGACTATACGATTTGCTGATTACTCATAAGGAATTAAAATTACATTATTGATGAACATTCTTATTCAAAATAATAGCTTTCTTCAACATATTTTAAATAACCATGATTTATTCCTTTATTAAGCATAGAACACGAAACCAATTTATGTCATATCAAGAAATGGATGCTTATTAGTAGCTTCTCTCGTCTTCTAATAGCTTCTTCTAGAAAGTGAATTATTTAACCGCTTCTGAAGGACTTACTGGAAATTGAGAAGTCATCTGTAACCTAATGTTTGCGCTAACTACATAACCAAGTAAGAAATGATTTGACTAGATGGAAATCTCGTTGGAATGATTATTTTACAGGAACAAACAAGGGGGGAAATAAATTTGAGCTTAAATGAAGGTACAATAGGCAATGTTTTATGCTAACTAAAAGAGATTTAGAATAATTTCAGCTAGAAAAATTGCCAAATATTTCACAGAGAATGCCCATTTTTTCTCAAAAATATTCATTTTAAAAAGTGGTAAGAATTAAGCTAATAAGTTCATTAGACACAGAAATTTAATTAAAAATAATATTTTAACTGAAAAAAATCTGTAAAATATTTCTTACTAATTTTTAAAATATTTTATAAATTCTATTCAACCAACAATATTGAATATTTCAGAGTTTTATCACTTATTATTTGAACATTTAATAGGAAATTCATTTCTTCTTTGTGTAGCTTTATGCAAAGAGTAATTGTATCACTGATGAAGAAGCTGATTAGTACACATTAATGAAATACCTATTTAAAAAATATTTAAATACTTAAAAACTTAAAAATTTAAAAAGAAATGATTGAATTTTGATTCGAACGCGAAAAATATCACATATTTTTTAACAGAATTAATAGTAAAATTGATTTTTTTTCAATAAATAAAATCATGAAAAATGTATTCTATAAACATGGTGTTTTCATGAAACATTTTTTAAGCATTTGATTAAATAAACAAACGACGCAAAATATGTAACTCAGGAATACAAATGAAAATTGTGAAAATATTATATTGTGCAAATTAGATGGCCCTCAGATGCTTTTTTGAAGCTATTTCTCGAAAGCTGTTTTAAAAGCTTTCACAAAGCTACATCGCAGTGCAGTCCATATAATGACTTAATATTATTAAGATATGCAATTCGCATACCTAATCTTCTGACACCTCAAGCGATTTTTTCCTTTGGCAAATTGTAAAACATATATTGTTTTCACCATTATTACCCATTGTTTTAATTGAACTTAAAGAGCAGATTTTTCCTGATGAAGAATTAAATACCTCTGACATTTTAAGATTCCTTTAGCACAAATTTACACATTGAATTGTCATTATTGGAATAAATAGGGAAAGTTTTATCGAACATAGTAAAGAAATTCTACTGTATTTTCCTTTTGCATTTATGTACTATTAATCATTCTGTGTCGTCTATTCATAAAAACTATGGTACTTTGATGTCGGATAAATCCCTTTGAAAAAAAGACATATAAAGAAAGAGATCCAAAATTGTATGGTGTGTTTAATTACTAAAATAATGCAGTTGTATTAGATAAATTATGAAATATTTACTTTACATACTTATTTTAAACACATTATTGACATCAATTAATTAACATAGAATTTAAAAATTATATACAATACATGTTAAAATTTCTAAAGAATAAAAAATTGCGTTAAACTTTTTACGCACTTACTCTTTAAGAATGAATTAAGACTATCAAAGACTAAGAAGTTTGACAGAAATAATGGTTAGTAAATAATTAGTGTTCTAATTCTCAGAGTTTGAGGAAGTGAAAGAATATTTAGGATATTTTTATTATCTTTCTTTAAGCCATACATTAAACCCGATTTCATTAAGTTGCTAAAATTCATTACAGACTGTCCAAAAAGATTTGAATGTATGCTTTTATTATCTGTTCTAAAATTGCGTTATTTGAATATTGTAGTGTAAAGAATAAAAATCACTCTAAGAATTTGTGTTTGTTATGTAAAGAAATAAATAATAATATATTAATTTTTTTCGAATTTTCTTCAAAAGTGTATCTCCTTTTATAATGTGTTACATGATAGTGTGTACTTTTCTTGATTTTTTTCTGAATTTAAATTATTTACCTAAGCAAAATAATACATTTAAATCAACTACTTCGTAATGTTTTGTTAAAATAAATATTATGTTTGATGTTTTGTAGTAAGAAGTAAAAATTTTTTACTTTCGGAAAATTTCAAAAACTAGAATATCTCTGTGACAGTTATAGGTAAACCCAAAGATAGAATCAAAATTAAAAGTTCAAATATGTTTTTACTTTAAAATTGTATGTGAATTGCAGATTTACATTCAAAAGAAAGTTTACTTAAATATTTTCAAGAGCATTTATTAATTAAGTTTTTGTTTTAATAGGTGATATTAAGATTTTAGCTTTCCAAAGTGTTATTATGATTTTATCCTAATAAACTAAAAAAAAAAAAAAAAAAAAAAAAAAAATTTTAATTTGCACTCGTGATAAGAAATTATAAAAATTACTGAAATTTTTTAAAGAAGAATAATTGATAGTTAGAATTGAAATATTAAACGCTAAATTAAGAAATTATTATCTAATCTCAGAAATATTTCATTTTAACATTATTAATTAGATGTACATTGAGATATATTAATTTGTCACAAATTATTAGCAGTAGAAATTAAGGAACATGCCAAAATAAATATTAATGCTTTTGTAACTCTTTCAGAATTCAATATATAACATTCTTAAATTGTTACTTTTTAATATGTTTCTCATGAAATAAGTTAATTGCTTTATATGAAAAAAATTTATTCACATGCACAATAAATCATTATGTACAAGTAGTATGAAATGTTAACCGACCTTAACATGAAGATGATAACCTTCGTCAATGAAAGCTAAGGATTGTGGTTGCGCATCGTGTGTCAGGTACTCTCCAAAATCTTAGCTATTTTGGACTCGTAGTTGTTGTTTGTCAATCATTTGAACGCGAATATAGAGCTACAATTAATTATTTGATTTTGTAAGGCAATAAACCTAGGAAAATCTAAGATGAATTGGTCTCTGTATACGTGAACTTTTCGCCATAATTTACCACATTGAAATTTAGGGCAGCTGTATTTAAATATGGCCGTGCCGGCATGGGAGAAGATGAAAGCTTGAGACGTCCAAAAACTGCAAACACTGACGATAACATTACTAAAATTAACCAAATGGTGCTAGACAACCATCAAATTAAAGAGAGAGAGATAGCAGAAATTTGAATGTGTCCAAGGAGCATGTTTGTAGCAAAATGAATTAAGAGTTATGTCTGAGAAAATTTTATGCGCATTGGGTGTCACGTATACTCACATTATACCAATTTCATTTCAATACTTTCAACTCTCTATTGGTACTTCTTAGGTGGAATAAATCAGAGTTTGGGCCCCAATGAACTTCTACAGATGAAACTCGGATGCACCATTATACACCCGAAACAATGTACAGACAAAAGAGTGGACTACGAAGGGGAAATCGATAGCAAAAAAAAAAAAAAAAAAAACCTGCGTCTTTGGTTTGGAAAATGAAGGATGAATGTTTTTTGCGATATCCATGTAGTTATCTTAATCGATTATCTTCAAACAGAAAAAAAAAACTCATTAAAGGAGCTTACTTACGCAACATTACTCGACAAGCAGAACTCAGAAATTGCAATAGAGCGGTTGCATTTAAAGAAAAAAGTATTTTTCATTAAGACAAAGCAATGTCTCACACCGCAACGGTTGTCATGGTGAAAAATCCACGAATAATGGTTTGAACTGCTTCACCACTCTTCTTACTCTCCAGATCTAGATCCAATTGCATAGTTTTGTTCCCTAATCTGAAAATTGTGCTCGGAGGAGAGAGCATTTTGTCAAATGAGGAGGTCGCCACCTTCACAATTTTTAGAAGAGAAAGACATTCGTATTTCTCTTCAAAACTACGGGTACTATTTGGACCGTACTACCGTACTATTCAAACGGGTACTATTTAGATTTGTTAAAGAGATTGGAGCATCACTGAGAGAAGTATGCAGACTTAGAAGAAGACTGTAAAAAAATAAAAATAAATTTAGAGAAAAAAAATAACTTGTGTTTGTGTTAAGTGGAAAATTTTTCAGTCCATTCTGGTTCATAAAAGTCAGTTTTTTTTTCACAATATTTTCCGAATTCTTGTACTAATCAAAAATATTTTTTTACGTTCTTAAACTGAAAATTGAATCTAAGACATAATAACTTCTGAAATGCATTAAAAGATCTTTAGTGAAAAAAATACATTTAAATTTATTTAGCAACTAATGGTTCTACTTAATTTTATTTAAAAATATTCTCAACTTGAATTGATATAACTTTTTTTATAAAATTAACTTATTTGGGTAATACTTTTCGAATTATAAATGAAGAATACAATTAGAAATTGTGAAGAAATTTATATAGTAAAAAGATATTTGAAGTAAAGAATTACTTGAAAAGGATTAGACTCAAGAAAGCATGTATCCAAATATTCAAGAAAAATAATTGAAGATTTATTGACAATGATATTTCAAATGAAATGAATACAATTAAGAACAATTTTCTACACCTCCGGCTTAACTGGAAAAAAAAAATTGTGAAATTTAAATCATAATGTTCATAATAATAACAAATTATAGGATTACAAGACATTGGAACAGAAAAATCATATAGAAATATTTCGATGTAAAAAAAATAAATAAATAAACACTTTTTTATAAATTAATTCTTAAATTTTTTATAAACACCTACTTTTTGGAAACAATCTTTTTTATTCATGCTTATACATGTCTCTTTTATTTTACAAAAGCACACTTTTTATTGATATTGCTTGGCTAAAAAAGATTTTTCTACATTTTTTTTCCTGTAGAAAAACTTCTGGTTCCTGTTATCAGTTAGTTTCAGCTATGTGTGCATGCGATACATTTTTTTTTACATTCTCTCTATATCTTTCAAAAGAAGACGAGAAAAAATAATGATGGATGAGTCAACCATCCCAAGAGTACTTTTTAAATCTGATTTTACATTCTTTTAAATCTGCGTAAATGCTAATTTCTTTTTTTTCCTTTTTTTCAAATCAGAAATTTTTAAACTTTTCTTAAGAGAGTGACATCGGAGACTTGATAAAAGAAGCGCTGATACTTCCTTAAATTCTATTTAAGGAAACTGTCTAGAACTTTGTCTACTATTGCGTAGATGTTTTTTTTTCTTAAATTTGTTTCACGATTTTACGCGGTTTTGTATTTTACATAAAATTCAAAATTAAACTCATTTTTATCACTCGCCTTCTACGAAAAAACATCCCATTAATTATGAAGAAAAGAATATATTTTACGAATCAATGTCATTTATCTTACTACATGAAATAGTTTTTCTTTGACAATCAAGTCAGCTTTGAAAAAATTTAATATCAATAATATGTTTTCCTCATTGCATACAGTTATTATGAATATCAATGTTGAAAAACATTGAAAAATGTAACTCAGTTTTGAGAAATCTTTTAACAAGTCAATTAATTAAAATGAACGATGTTTAAAAGAATGAATGCATGGTTTTGAAATTAACAGTATTGTAATGAAGGAAATATAACACAAATAAGCTCATTATTTTGTTCTTCGAAATATTTTGAAGGAAACAAACTTTATTTTACATAAATTTAGAAAGAAATTTATTGCGATACTCTTAACACTTCTTGAAATAACTGGTCTTATTTTAATGTAGCAGTATAACAGAAAACATAATTTTTTTTAAAATTAAAACTCTAAACGTGTTCAAGTGTTTGTCAAATTTTCATCTTGATGAAGAAATGAACATGTATCTTATCAGAACATTTTTCTTTCTGAATCATTTCAAGCATTTTATATTTGAGGTCAAAATAAGGAAATAAATGTTATTAAAATATGAATATGACATAGGAACAGATTGTGTGTGTATAAATTTCAGTGGAGATTGACGAATGTTAATTAAAGAGAAAATAAAATAATTATTACAAAAATCTAAAGTGTTTCGCATTTATATGTCTTACATTGCTTTCCAAATCTACAGAAAATAAATAGAGTCTTTGTATGACATGACTTATTAAATACATTAACCGCATTTGAATTATTCAATTTGAAATAACACATTTAAATACTTCTTATTTGGAAAAAAATGAATCTTCTGTTAATTTCTAAATAATTTCAGAATTACTAATATGAATTGGATTTATTACCTCATTAAAAGCAAAATTTTTATTCATATCTCGAATTTTAAACACAGTTATATTAAACAAAATTAAATTTTCTAATTCAAGTAAATGTATTGAAACACTAATACTTAAACTCGGTAATTTTACTCCTTAAAAATGTCTTTCATTTTCTCACGTGAATTAAAATGATTTTGTATTCTATCAAAAGCGAAAGAGATAGAATGTAATCGACCTTACGCTAAGGTCAAACGATAATATCATAAAATATGATACTCTCTCAAATCGAAGGATGAATGATCCTTCATGTACTAGAAATCGTAGATGATTGATTGTTCCTCATCAATCATATTATACTCATTCAGTCACTGATAGGCATAGTGAAGGAGGGGCAAAAGATAGAGGATTAAGACTGATTAAGGAAGGCTTTGGTAATGGATGGATGAATCGCTAACGGTCATAAGAAGAATTGTTAAGATTGATAGAAAACGGTGTTGAGAAGAATCTTGGATTTTAAGTTTTCGTATACTTGTCACTACTTAAATACTATTATTAATTTTAATATTGTTATGATTATTAGTCACTTTATTTTAAGTGATTATGAGGTAGTAAAATACGTGTTTATAGCTGGAATTGTATCTAATGTTATTGTGAGTTTTTGTTCACATATTTAATGGATATTTTTAATATTAAAATATTAATGATCGATGTAAATTTTAAATTTTGTATTTCCTTTTATAAATATTCCTACACTGTTTGTATTAAAAATTAAGGTACAGAAGTAACGACTACTGTTTAACATGTATTTACATTTAGATAATTATTTATCTTAAAGAGTCATTTAGAGAAAATTATAAAAAAAATTGAATTGTAAGAAATAATTGCTAATTTTTATCAATAATATGATAATATCAATACTTAAAATTGTAAAAATATATCCTACTGCAAGATGTAATAAATTGCCTCACATTTATATTTATGAATACAACAAATACATTTAATTTTTAATAAAGTTCATTTAATTTTTAATAAAAGTGTACTAAAAGCTGCATTGAATAATTTCATGTAAATTTTATAAGTGAAATATTTAAAGAATATATATTTTCAGTAAAGTGCTTGGAGGAGAAATTGCTTTTTATAATGATTGAAAGTAACTGACAAAAATGCAATTTTTTTCAATAAAAATTATTTCTGAAAAGGAATTCTTTACTAATTACGATTTATTTCCACGACAAACTCGGCTGAACAGTTTGCATTGATTTTTCAGAATAGATATTTAAGGTACAAAAGCTTGTTATTGAATTGACGAAATATTATGTTGCGTAACATAATGTTTATTACCTATACATTTACATCATAACGAACCCATTATTCCATTTTCTGTTGATTGATTCTCATTTCACGAAACCAATTAAAATATTAATAAAAATTTCTATAACTTATTATATATTATGTTCCTAACCGAAAAATAACATGGAGTGTATAATAAGTTGAACATTAGTCATCACTAAAAAAATCATTTGCTGAAATAGAATTTCGTTTTTAAACATTTAATTTGTTATAGAGGCAACAAAAGAAAACATTTCATAATCTAAACATTCAAATTTCTTCCTTTAACAGCCAAATAGCCATCTAGTGATAATGTTTGAGGTCTCACGGCTGGCTGTTTTCGTCAGATCGTGTGTTCGGTCCTTGATTCCAGTAAAGACCCACCTTGTATCCGGGATTGATGCATGTTAAATTTGTCGAAACTGACAAAGTCCTCCCGTTAGCTTAGTATAGGAGTTAAGTGAGGGATGTGCCAACTTAGGTGTCGTTCTCATCCCTTGGTCGAGGTTAAAAATTTGAAGGTCCTTTGCCAATTGCCCTATAAGATCTATAGAACATGAAGCTGTTGCTTTTATCGATGTTACATTTACATTCGACTATATAAATTAATTTGTTCTATTTCACACTTGTAGAAATTTTCATTTTCAAATCTGTTTTCAAAAGTTTTTTTGTTCTTATTTAATAAATCTCCATATTATTTTTCTTTTAATAATTTTACGACAAATCATCTAATAACTCAAGGCTATCTACAGGGTTCGGTGCTTACACCTGCTTTGTGGAATTTGTTTTTAATTTAATTTTGAATATTAATTTCGAAAATATTTCATTTCAAGCTTTCGTGGATGACCTGGTGGGAGTTTCCTCCTGAAATTTCAGAAGAAGTATAGAGCATAAATCCAATATTCTATTTACTCTTATTGCTGAGCATCTGGTACTGCTATTGTTGGTAATCTTGATCGAGAAAACCATCTCGGTTGTGTTTAGATAGCCTACAATCCCTAACATTAGAAATTGTGGTGACAAAGTCTTCAGTCAAAAACCAATATTTTCAAACTAAACAATTCCTACATTAAAATTTATAAATTTTATAAATATTTAGGTGTTTGTTCTGATTGACTAATGGCTCTCCTAGATTACGTGTATAAACTCAGTAAGACTTAACAGTAAGACTTAACCCGTCAGTAAGACATCTCAGTAAGACTTAACCCGTTCAAGACCGGTGAAAGGAGACCGAACCACTTCCCCAGGAGTGCAACTCTGAACATGTACATACGCACGGAACAAGGCAAATTTCCTCATATAGCCTAAATTCAAATAAAAATTGATATAAAATCATCCCTGCAATTAATTATACAGAAACTTACAGATTATTATCATTGATGTCATCTAAATATACGATAGTAAGCTTTTTGTGATACATAAAAAAATAATTATGAATTTTAAAGAAATTATATTCATTTTGACAAAAAAATTATAGAGCTACGAAAATATAAATGAAAATTGTTTTCAATTCTCTATTACTTAGAATATAGGTAAAATATTAGAGAACTGAATAAAAAAATATAAAATAAAATAAAATAAATTACTAAATAATACTTGAAACTTTTGAAGCTCATGATGCATTTCAAAACACTGTTCAGGACCAAGTACTACGTTGCAATTTTAGCATTTACAATATGTCAGCTTGCGTTTTTATTCTTTTAGAGAACCTGTTTTGCACATAGCACATTGTCTTCTTGACTTTTCACCCATATATTTTAATCTTTTCATGGTAGCAAAGATAAAACTTATCCAAACACATACAAAATGACACCTTGCGAAATATTAGTCTACTCCCAACCCTAAACAATAAACATATTTCATCATTTCCTTCCACTCCGAAAAATATAAATAAAAGCCCAATGTGCAGGAAATATCAGCCCTTTAAATGCGCAATCCAACTAAAATAAGGGAACAAATGTAGTTGTTTAAATTTGAATTGAAGGTCAACACTCTGTGGAACGATATTTGAAAATGTAATCACTTCTAATGGACTCGATGGCACTATTCTTCCTTCACGGCCCACTGTACCATCATATATATATGGTACCATGGGCCGTGAAGGGAGAATCGCATGATCACGCATACGTGAACACGGTCCTGAACTGGTTAATAGGGTTTCTTTGCAGGTAATTTCAACTGCAAAAATTATAAATTATGATACATATCTGATGTTCTTCCCGTAATAGTCTACAGTGTCGGAGTTTTTGGACTAACACTTAAATTATCAAGTTAAACTCCGTTCAGATAATTTACCTTTCAAAAGTTACAAATGCATTTTGGACATCTCCAACTGTAGATTTACAGGTAATTGCAGGGTTTCCCTCAAATCACCAGACCTTAAAATTTCATTTTCTTCAACATCAAATTTGGGAGCGTTACATTTCAAACCTTTTTCATTTAATTATTAATATTCCATTGTTATTCATATATTTCACTGATAGCTGCTCGTCCTGAGAAAAATCTCTTTTTCTTAACACATTTTCGGGGCCCTCAGAGTTAGAGATTTACACCGACTGATCAAGGGTTGGATCCGAAACTGGATTCACTAAATGTGTCTTCTACCTTGGTATCTTAAATAGTATCTGCATGTTTAAACTGAAATCTTTTACTTCAGTTTCCGTTGCCTAGCTTTCAGCAGTTGGATCTGTCTTATTGTGGGCCATCTCTCGTAACTTCACAGTTTCTATTTAAACTGACAATTTATCATTATTTTTGTTACTGCTGAGCATGATGAATAAATCAGCCTTTATTAATATCATTATAGAAAAATAATTAATTTGTTCTGATTTTTACAACCTACCCTGTGTTCGGGCCCACATCGGTTATTACTGTAACGAAACCACAGATTCATTTGCAAAATTCAACACCAATATTGGTGATCAAATGAATGTTCCTGCACCTCTGTTTTATATAGTTAAGAGTTTAAGAAATAAGCTTCTCCATCTCTCGCTATCTGACTGCGAATTCTACTAGTCAACTAGAAATATTGATAATCGAGTTCAGTCCTATATTCCAAGCCCAAGTTTGGATTTTTATTCCAATTCAGGTTTTATTCCTCGTATTTTATGTGGTTTTGGTCCCTTTTCGTTTTTTATTTAAATCGTTTTAACTTGAAAAATACAAATTATTATTGCTGTGACTCTGTTGAAGTACCTGACTGCTAATTTATTACCTGTCCTTTGACCAAAAGTTTTCATTTAAACTATCTTATGTTGAAGCGAAACACATTTACCCGAAGTCTGAATGTGAAAATCCTAATATGTATAACGAGCTTAAATCCTGTATTCTTTCGACTGGAAAAATTACGCAACAAATATTATAATTGTTTCAATATTTGATTATTTTTTTAAATATTTTTATTTTCTTTATTCTGTGGTTATATTTATAACACTTTTTATGTTCGTATATATTTTTACCTAACACTTCATTTTAAGTTTACAAGTTTGAAGATTCTTGTTATATTGTACCATTTAACCAAATATACATCACCCGTTGTGCTTCTTATTTATGCAAGAAAACCTCCTACTATTAAATTTTTATTCTTATCGTGTACATTTCCTTCTCTGTAAACACATTGTAAGCTTTTATATATTTTTGAATTTCAAAGTTATCTAATATCTTAAGTCCTTTTGTCAATAAATGCTAGTGTGAGTGTGATTGTTTCCCAGGAGGTTGAGTTGCAACTCTAAACTCCTTGGGTATTCTGCCAACATCCTTCATGTTGCTTCCATAGCGACATTAATAAACCCAATCAAGCAACCAATGACAGCTGAAATAAAAACTTAGTTATGTTCCATACTTGTCCAAATATCTGTAAAGATAAAGCAAGAATAATTAACAAAAAAAAATACATTTTACACTATATTAACAAATGATGTAATAAACTGTAATGGAACAGTATAGGAGGTCTTAGAAGTATCAAAAACCTGAAAAAGTGAATAATATCAGAATGTAAAAGCTCCATGGTTCATAAACAGTTATACATATGCATATAAAAAAAAGAAAATATTTCAGTAAAACTAAAGAAAATATTTGAAAATACTTGAATACTGCATAAATTAAAATAAAGGTAAATTCAATACCAAATAAAAGGGAATAGGCAATACTAAATTTAAAACCTTTCATTTTTCACATTTAAGTTTTAAATATTATTCGTAAGACTATGGAATTGTGAGTAGTTAATAATGATTTCTAATCATTTTATTGAAATATAAAAGTTTGGTTTTGGTTAAAACGGTTATCTTTCCCTTGACATAATATTTCTAATATATTTGTATTTAGTACCATTTTAAAAAACAATATTCCATAAATATGCACATTATTTTATTCATCATATAAAATGTAATACACAAATATAGTGATCCATTTAAGAAATTGTAGGTTCCACGGTAGCCTAGTAGTCAAGATCGTGGACTAGCGGCCAGTCGCGGGTTCGATCCTTGGCCACCAAAGAACCACTGTGTAGCTGGGACTAATGCACGTTAAATCTGTTAGGGACCCAAAGTCCTCCCGTTGGCATGGTATGGATGTTAGGAGAGGGGGATGCCAGCTAAGGTGTCGTCCTCGTCGCTTGACCGTGGTTCAAAATTACGAGGTCCGTCGCAGATAGCCCTCGTATTGCTTCTAGAGCGACGTTAATACAAACTAAACTAAAACTTAAGAAATTTTTAATTTTGGAAATTTCAATTTTTATTATTCTTTTTTTCATATACTGCTGTTTGTAGAAAATGCAACACCATGAAAGAATCATCAGAATCAAATGAAATTTAATGCAGAAACGACTTGTACTGATACAAATAAATGATGAAATTTTCAAAACAAAAGAAACAAATTAAGCGTCCGAAATCAGTATTTGGTGCAGCCACCATGCGCTGCAATAAGTGCTGCTATACGACGTGGCATGGAGTCAAACAGATGTTGAATATCTGCTTGAGGAAGAGAATTCCATATCGCTTGTATGCGCAACCAAAGTTCGGCTTTGGAAACTGCAGGACGCGGATCACGAGCGAGACGCCGACCAACCATATCCCACACGTGCTCAATAGGCGACATATCCGGTGAATAAGCAGGCCAAGGAAGAAGTTGCATGCGTTGTGCTGAACAGAAGTCTCGAACAGTCCGCGCAACATGTGGGCGTGCATTATCCTGCTGAAAGATAGCTCCAGGGATGCCTTGAAGGAAAGGAACGACTTCGGGCTGT
>BMAW01055309.1:0-29318 GCA_019974015.1 Nephila pilipes
GGGACATCCGCTTAGAATTATAGTAATAAATTTAGTTAATGTTAATAACGTTAATCTAAGTGCTGCGCTATAACCTGCTAAAAATAGTGCGAACTGGCAGGTAAATTCGTATGTAGTTCCTGTTCTGAAACACATCACCTTGGAATCCGAGTCACTCAACCCATTGCTACAATTCTACGTAAGTGATTGCTGACACCTCTAAGTGGTCTTGGAGGTGAAACATATGAGTTAATTGTTACTTTTTCATTGAATGAAACATATATAATCAAAAGTAATATTTTTGACTTAGTTTTAATGTTTTAGTTCTAAGGATCCAGCATAGTTACGGAAGAATTATCGCAGAGAATGGAGAATAATAACAGAATCATTTGAAGCAAATCGTAATTTTGCAAAACAAATGATAAAATCAAACAAATAAGACAACCTCGAGGTATATTATAAAGAAGCATAGAAAACAATTTAAAATACTTAGAGTACATAAATAGGTTTGATGTTGTTGGAGAAGGGGAATACAACATTGTAGCGATTGGGAACATTACTTCCCTTCCACTGTCCTTATGAACATTTGCAAGACTGCTAGAATCTAGCAACTCAACTTATAAATTATACAAAGCAGGGTTACTGGATAAATGACGTGTAATGTATAAGATAAGAAGGAAGATGGAGAACCTGTGTAAGATATAAGAAGGAATTTGCAGTAATAACAGCAGATTGGACATTCGAGTATTAACAGATGAGAGAAAGAAGGGAGATGGATAGAAAGTCGGAGGAGATAGTGGACACCAGATAAATAGAAATATTATTTAGCTGAGGACGTGTGAGTCATAGTAGAATAATTGTTATGTGACCATTTAAAGAATATAAATAAAATCCAGTTAATTTTTCTTGAATTGACTGTGTGACGTTCTTCCTTTATTACTTAATTCTACAGCTATCTGTAAGTCTAATTAAATAGTCAATATTACAAAACCACCCATCAGAAATAAGCAACTACTATACAGACCTCGAGAAATTCTTCTAGATTAATCCAACATCCCTTTTTTTTCCTTTTAAAATCACCATTTCAAAATTCTTTCATTGATTTCCTGAGAGTATATACATCAAAATGACATCCCTCCACAGCAGCTAATAGGATCACACCCAGCAACCAATAAGAACACATCCTCTCGCTACGTGAGAAAAGCCATTGAAGCTAGAACCTAGCCAGACTAGAGAAATAATACAGGATATTTCTACCAATGCAACCAGCAAAATCTTAATCTTTTTCATTCACATATAATAGCATCAAATCATCTGCAATAATTAAAGAAATCATGAAAATAATGAAACAGATTTTTTCATGACTTAAATTTCAACATTAGCTATTTTACTATAATCCTTCATAAAACAAAAATACATATATTAATATAAGTTTTAAAAAATAGACAATATTCTAAGCAATTCTGGATTTTATTCATAATAAAAGAATAAAAAAAAAATTTAACTTTTAATTCTTAGTAATTAATAACCAAACATTGCTCATAATTCATATTCTTCCATGTAATCTTAACATTTACAATATTTTTATTTTTTAACTCCTGGGCAAGTTTAATACCAATGTTCTGTCTCATCTGTCAACTATTACTATCACTGGGGGTTAAAGCCCGAGAAGGTTATGCACCCCAATAATTATATTCCGCCTCTATTACAAAAATCCAACTGAAGATACGTAAGAGCAGGACAAAACAATTTATTAACTACCTAAGAGTATGTAAGGTCGCTCTCTCTCGAATCCTTCTTAACTCGGTCAATCTTAGTTAATATTGTATTAATGAAGTCTTAGCTTACCAGATCTTTCATTCTTTTTCAAGCACTTTTCAATAACATCCTATTCTTAACTTAGTATTTTAACTGAGATTCGCTTCAATACAAAAGGTTAATTACGATCCTTTAATACAATTTACAAATATCTATCAGTCTGTCGTTATTCTCTATCTCCCTCCTCTTTCCTTTTAATTCTATTTCACTTACATGAAACTATCAATAATTCAATTATCTGTGATTTTTATCTTCATCTAATTTACCTTGTCACATTACATTTTGTTTACGAAGGAATTTTAATTTATGCAATTTAAATTACCATAAAGTCTCAGAGGTTAGCGAGGAGAAAATCGGGAAGAGCTCAATGTCACAATTATTCTTTGCCTGATTAGTTATTGAATCTCGATAGATCAGAACCAAAGTTACGAACATCAATGAAATGGAAAAGTCTCTGCGTCCTAGGGACGTATGAGGAATCGAAAAACTTTAAAAATGTAAGTTATGTAAAGAAAAAATGTATTATACAATATCGTTATTGAGTGAACATTGTCGCGATAAATCCTTAAAATTATTAATAAACTAATCTTTAATAGAAGGAAATCAGCCATCAGATCTGTTGGAAATTTAAGTAAATTGTATTTTCAAAGCTATTTCAATACATAAAAAGGATTTATCCATAAGGAAAAATGCATATGTTTCCTATTAACATCTCAGAGTGCATTTCTTTTGTAAGTTCAGTCTCAAATTTCAATATTTTTAGATCTTAGGATGGTTTAACACAACATTAGTCAAACAATTAGATCCGATTCAATTCAATTTTTAAAAAAATATAAGGATTGTACTATCATGAACTGAACTGTTAGTTGTACGATGCAATACATCAAAAGTCTTCTTTTGAGGAAAAACAATTTTATAATATCTGTTGGATACATTTTTCAATTGAATAGTTAATACAATTTCAATAATACTCCGTATATATCAATTGTTCCACGCAATATTATTGCAAATATTACGCCTAGTTTGAGATTCCTAAGATGCTCTTTCTTGGTATCTTCTCTACTAATTGAGATTCAGAGATCCCAATTTTACAATTGTAATTTTTAATTTTAAGTTAATCATTTTGAAGAAAACCGAACACAAATGTTTTAGCTTAATATCGAGCTATTTCTCAAAAAATCGTAGAATACTAAGATGTGTACGTGTATGGTAAACTTGAATATGGTATTGAATGTAACTTTATATGTGTGTGTATGTATACGGTATTGAATATAACTTCACTATGTGGGGAGAAAGTTTTCCTTCCCTTTACGATGAAGAATCACTTGAAATCATTTTATCAACTCATCTCATATACAATATAATACTTTATTATGATTTTCAATGAGCGGGTGAGGAATGCTGTTTACGACTACCTAATATGATACTCGTACAATCGGAAATTGTAAGAAATATTTCTAGCATTTTTTTAGAAATGGATAGCAATAGCAATAGGATATTTTGTTTAGATTAATGCATTCAAATAAAAGAGTAGGAAAATCAAAATAACGATATCTCCTCAGAAATAGATGCAATATATTATTGAAATATTATGCTAAATTAAACTTTTTTTTAGCAAATCTCAGAACCAAAATTTGATATTCAGTATATTCATCTATGGATGAATGAACAAAAATGTTAAGCTTAAATTCTTAGAATGTATAGTTGTTTCTATAAGAACCATTCTAGTAATTCTATGAATAAATTTCTAAAACTATTCAGTGTTACTGTTATCATCATAATAAAAAACCTTGTATAAAGTATATTCAGTATTTTAATTTATACAATTTCTTACAGATTCCAAATTGAGTCTTTGTAATAAATAATTCGAAACATTAAAAAAATTAAGTACTTCAATAAAAATTGTATTTAAAATTAAAAAAAAAATATTTTTATTCTGCTTCACATTGTCATTGTGAATATGAATAATTTAAATTTTAAAATGAAAAATCAAAACTTCTTAGTTCGACAGAGAATTATTCCGAATTTGCTGAATTTTTTTTATTAAAGTTTTTTTCTTTTTATGTAAGAAACACTAATATAAATTGAGTTATAGAAGGCATAAGTGAATTTTTGGAAAATTCCTCCGTTACACATCTGAATAAAATTACTTTCGCAAATAAATTGGAATTAAAAATATTATTCTACAATATCCGTCAATCTAAGTCAAAATTTTTGAAAAATATATAATTTTAACTTTTTAAGAAATACATGATAATCGCATAAAGTACTGTTTGATATAAATGACAGTCGATAATTCGAATTTTTTTCCTTTGTTAGCGTGTGAACTGTGCGATTATAATAAATAGTGAAAAAGACCCAGTAAATTTTCAAACCTTATTTAAGCCTGTAATTTAAATTTAAAAAAAATTAAGTACATAATATATGAACAACATACTACATTCGTAGTAATATTAATTTTTTATTTATTAAGTTCATTTAATGTATTCTTCAAGGCTGGATATTGTTTTTATATTTTTTTCTGTCATAGAAACAAATGAATATATTGATACTCATCGAAGAATAGGAAAAGATATATTTGCTTTTTTGGTAACAGAAAAACCAACATTTGAAGACCTTTCTAAAAATATAACCCACAGTGTAGTTTCGGTGCAGTGAGTTTTCCAACCAGTGAACTTAAGAAATAAATTACAACAGTTTTTGTTATTTTTACTTCCACGCAACATAAGCGGAAGTTTCAAGTTTTTCCAAGATAAGAATCTCGAGACTTGTTTTGTGTTAAAAATCACGAGTTTTGAAAATTGCAGTATTTTTCACGAAAGAAATTTTAAGACATCAAATAGATTTTAAACATTCATTATAACAATGAAATTAATTTTTATTCATTGAAAGTTTTTGATAATTCATTGAAAAAAAAGTCGCATCACTATTACGGGTTACTCATTTCTATAAGCTTATTTTTATTTTTAACATTTCACTTGGTGAATGTGGAAATGTCTTTTATTTCTTTTTGTTTGTATTATGGAAATGAAGTTTAATGAAGCGCGATAAGTAGTAAAGTAATATACGTTCACCAAATGAATGCTTAGAACTTTCAACTCAAAATGTGTTTACAGTCGGCTTTCCTCTTTTCAAAATCGCATTTTATGAGTTTAGCGTCAACCATTAAGCATATCTTTAACCATTAACCAACCCCCTCAATTGTACGTTTAGCTTCAGCCATTTCAAGGTTTCTTCCATTTCAATAACAATGTTCTATTTCGTAAGTATAATAACGTTTTTTTACAACTACTGTTTTATATATGAGAAGAACGATGTCTAAATACAAAAACTGGTACTAATAAAATTACTAAATAAAATTCAGTCTTATTGTGAAATATTCAAAAGTATCGTTATATATTTCTAAATGATAATGTCTCATTAAATCCTGAACAATAAATATCTAATTATTTTAAGTATTTTTCCATAAAATGTCCTTCAGAAAAATTATTTTTAAGGTACTTGAAAAACATTATATGTAAACAAATGGATAAAATAATAATAAATATTCTATAGTAAATTTTTAATTTGCCAAAGAATGACAATATAGCTATTTTTTTCGTTAAAAAATATATATAATCTAGAATTATATGTGAGAATAGGGAAATTAAATTATAATTGAATCTGATGTTCCTCTCTCTCTCTGTGTGTGTGTGTCTTGAAAAGATGTATAGTTTTTAAAAGTCCTTTAAAACTACTGAAATAACCAAAAAAATTATTTCAAAAAAGGCTGAAAAATTTGAGCTTTAAATTTTTTTTAAAAAAAACAATAACATTAAAAATATACATTAGTCAAAATTAATTTAATAATTTTCAGAATTTATATCAAATAATCAGTATCTGTTACGCAATCAATTAAAATATGACAAAACCTGAATTGTGGGAGCTGTTGTTTATTAAAGAATTCTTTGCGAGGAAATAACAATAGATGGATTAATATAATATTAGATAATATAACAATAAATTTATGAGTTATCATCTAATGATTTCTTCAAATTGAATGTATATCTTAGTACACGAACAAAATTACGAAGTATAAGAATTTTTCATATGCGACAAAAACTTTTTCAAAAAAAACGAACTCAAAACTCTTTCAAAATTATTAATTCATTACTTTTATTTGCCTCCAAAAACAATACGATTTTATTAATACAATTATTGTAATTTTAATTATACATTTATTATTGCACTTTATGTTTGAAATTGCTATTCATAATGGGTCTTTACAAAGGTATCAAATTAAAGCAATAATATAATATAGTTAAATAACATATAAAATAAACTCTTTCGGGAATCAATACTATTAATTAATCGGTAAATAAATAAAGTGATTAAATTAAGTAAAATTACACTATTGACTGTGACAATAGTAACATTTATTGCAATAAATTTATAGATCTCGAAAAAAAAATTTCTGTTTGAATCCTTTTGGAGAAAAGAAAATTTTAATTAACACGTTCGAAAGACTTCTTAACAAGACGTTTTCTTAGCATTATTTACTCTAATTTTTAAATCTCAGTCAAACGGTTTCAGAAAAAGCTGTTAAAATTCCATTACCACAATTATTTAAAAGAAACTAATCTTTCGGTTAAATTCGAGATATTATTTTGGAAAAAGAGGTTCATTGTGATTTTGCATTGACGATAAGTTAATATCAGAAAGAACAGATCTCTAAAATATATTATTTTGAAAATTTTCATCATTCATTCGAAAAGAGGTCTCACTAAACTTTTACAATACAAAATAGGTCCATTTCCAAAAAGTCAATTTATATTCATTTTAAAAATTTCCAAAGCAAAGGTGAAAAAAACTTTTAATGTTTGGAATTTACAAAAAATAAATAAATAGATAAATTATTATTATATTTACAAAAAATTCGCATGAAGAAATTTTTTTTTCAAATAAGAATAATGAATAGGAAAAAAGGAATAAGATGTTTGCTTCACTGTATCTAAGCCCCTATACAAAATATATTTGTATAACTTTCAGAAAAAAGAACTTTTTTTTGCATCGATTATGGGTTATTTCCAGCTGTATTATATTATTCAAACTTTTTTTTTTATTTAAGAAAGTGCTCTGTTTTGAAATATTAAATTCATTAATTTAAACATTTAACGCTGTATGAAAGTGGTGAAGCAAATGGAAGCAATATTGGGTGAACTAAGAATAATTTTGTTGTTTTTTGCAAGATAATTCTGAATTGTACGCGAGAGTGTAGAACCGATTGTTATTCTGTATATGTTGTACTAAATCATAAATTTTAAGATAACTGTGATTCAAAATGCTTCAAACCTTGCATTTTTTTAATTTTGCTCTTAAAAAGTAGAAGGCGCTTTGTAGATGATTATTTATAAGAATTTGATGAACAAAACGTACTAAAATAGAATTTTAAAGTTGTAAACAAACGTACCACTTCATTGAGAAAAATATCTGCATTTGAGTTTTTCTCAAAATGTATTTTGCTTAGGATTTCGAATACGTTTCTCAAAATATACTCTATTAATATTTTGCACATCATAAAATGAAACCTCCTATTCAGTGAATATATATATTTTTTTAATAAACGCTTATAAATTTTAAGCATTGCCCACTTGTCGCATAAACATTTTATGGAATTCAAATGATGAATTTAAATTTTTTAAAGTTTCATTAAATTTCATTTATGAAAATATAATTATGTTCAGTGTTTGGGATTCAATATTTATAAATAGTTTTTTTTAAAAAATTTTAAAGTTATTAATGGCATAGAGTTTATGCAAGATGCACATAAATGTAAAAACATGACTTAGGAATGCAAATAGCGTTATTGTGATCGTTAATTAATCATAAATTATTATTTATTTTTCATAAATTAGATTTTGCGTGTATAAATAGATACACAAATATACGAATTTCTTCTAATTCAAAGCAATTATGATTGTTTAAACTTAGCATAAAATAAGTTCATTTTCCCTTGTCAAAAACGTCTCAGATACCTTAAAGTATCAGGCATCTTTTAAAATACATAAAAGCGATTTATTTTCACACAGATATTCATTATTTTACTTTAAATTAAATTTGCTCAGAAAAAGCATGGGAAATTTTAGAAAATAAAGGTCTCCCCTTAATACTAAAACTCTTGCACAACATTCTATAGTTGAAAACGGGCTTAACTAGCATTGTTAAAGACATCACAGACTTATCCGTCTACATGTGTCATTGTAATGCAAATTCAAGCCCTGTGCGGATATTGTCAATAATCTCACCTTCAGTATAGTCCTGAGCTTTTGCCAACACGATCCCCACTAGGAGCGCACACAGAGAACCCAGAGGGGCCCTCATACTGCAAAAAAAAGGTAACTGATCCCCACTTTATCTCTTCATAAGCTTCAAGAAGTGTTGCCGAGCGTCTGGTCGAAAGATGACAATCCTCGACGCTGAGGATCCTCTTTTCTGGTAGGATCCCACAACTGAGACCCAAGGAAAAAGATTCTTATGTACGGGTATCCGAGTTGTCGCCCACGCTCGCTGGATTTGAGTGTGTAATGCGATCCAGGCTGCCGTGACCCCCCGAGCGGGCAGTGGCCCTATCGCTTCAAGATGGGAGGATGTCATCACGTTTGTCACTGCATCGCGTCGGGTGATGCTGGAACACACCATCAGTTCCCTCTTGTTCTGTTTGAAGTTTTGGTTTCATTTGGGGGGGTGTTTGGGGATTCGGTAATCGGCAGGGCAGTGGACTGTTACTATAAATACATTATGTTTGTTTATTGTTCCGAATGCTACATTTATGGGCGGTTTTGGAATCTAAATTACACAATGGGAAATTCAATAATATAATTTTTAATTGTAGTTTATTAATTAGTTCATAATTATTTTTGTGTTGGTATTAAATTAAGGGGGACAAAACTCCTCACAGCATTTTCTCTATCACCATAACATCACAAATGGCCAGGCTTAAAGAACATTTTTAAGAAATTGATCGTCTGAACAATTACTAATTTTTCTCTGCGCATTTATTGTATTGTTATTACTATTTTAATGTGAGCAGTTTTCTTAAAAAAAATTTGATTAAATTTGTTGATTTATAACATATTTATGTTTTTTTTTTACTCTAAAATTTTCAAAACATCAGAGATTACAGTACATTTTAACATGTATAACTTTTCAAATAACTGTTTTTTTACGAAATTTCTTATTAAAATAATAATAATAATGCAATAAATACACTCATAAAAAATTATTAACAGTGTGACCTATCAATTTCTTAAAAGTGCTCTTTAAATTTAATCAATTTTAATATTACGAAGATGAAACTAAAATGCTGCATGAAGTGAGTTCCTTAAAAGTAATTTAAAGTCGTGAGTTTTTTTTTTTTTTTTTTTTTATAAATATGCATTAAAGTTTAACCATTAAATTAAATTTAGCTACTAAATTAAAATTATAATTAAAAATCCATTAATTAAATTATGTTTGGAGATGTATTAATTAAAGGCCTGTCTTTTTGCTATGTTTATAAATTTAGGCAGATTGATATAGACAGTAAAAATGAATACAGTATTTCTAAGGCAGCAAAAAAAAATTTCAAGTAAAATTTTAGACTCTAATAAGAACGAGGCTTGAAAATTTCAGAGTTTACTATCATACCTTACGTATGAATGAAATCAAATGGTACTTTTGAACTAAACATTCAGTGGCCGCGATAGCCTAGTAGTCATGGTTTCGGATTCGTAGCCGGCGATTTTCGTTCAGTCATGGGTTCGATTCTTGGCTGCTAAAAACCTGCCGTGTAGCCGGAGCTGATGCACGTTAAATCTGTTAGAACCCAAAGTCCTCACATTGGCGTGGTGTGGAAGTTAGGAGAAGGGGTGCCAGCTCAGGTGTTGTCACTCGACCGAGGTTCAAAATTACGTGGTCCTTTCGCCAATAACCCTCGTGTTGCTTCTAGTGCGACGTTAATAAAGTCTAAATTAAACTAAACTAAAAATTATTAGTATAAACTTTTTGAATCAGAACAAATAAATTTATGGATGCCATAAAAATGTGTGTAATAATTTTGAAGCAAATTTGAGAGAAAATGCCTGATAGTGTTTTTTCAAAACAAACTCAGAAAATTAACTATTTTTTTTTTATTTTGTCCTTGATTGTTCACTGATAAAAGGAACATTTAGTATAGTTAATATATGTAGAAACTTCCCTTCGAATAACTCCGTTTGATAATTCATGTGATTCCACAGAGAAATATTGAAAGATCAAACAGGTAATTAAGGCTTTGATCAATCAGAATCCATTTCAGAGCTTGAAATTCAATTTATTTTGAAATATTTTTCTTTTTATCCTACGAAAGGCACTTTTTAATTTTATATTCACTTTAGATTTACTACGAATGAAGTTATTCTTTTTTTTTTTTTTTTAACTTTCGTTTTCAATTTCAAAAGTAGAACAATACTACTACCATTTTATAACAGGAAATAAGGTCACATAGAAATGAAAATTAGGGTTTGATATTTTGTTTCGAATTCAAATACATTCCAAACAATTTTATGCGACCAATAACAGATAAATAATTTTATTCTTAGATTTATATATTCTGATTTAACTTTTATTTTTAATCAAAAATTTTAAAGTTATACTTCCACTTCATATTAGCATATGATAAATAAATATTAGTTAAAATAAGATTCCAAATTTCGTTTCTTGATTCAAATGATAATCAAAAACAAAATTCACCTTCGAATTCTTTTCTGCTTTTAGAATCTAGATATATTCTGTAATCATCACACAAAACCTTTTGGTGCAAGAAGTTAGATTCGAATTTATTGGTTATAAAAAAAGAACAGTTTTCGTTCTGAATTTAAAAAAAAATAAGAAGACATTTAAAAAAAATCTTCAAAATAGGATAGAATATTTTTTGAATACTTGTTCATTTTTAGATTAGTTTCTACGTATAAGGTCTAAATTTATAGAATTTATTTTATGTAGTCGCCATAAATTTCTTTTGTAAATACATATTTGCAACAAATCAATCAAAGATTTTGTGAAAATATATAACTTTATATAATAGGTCATGCTTTACTGCCTTTTTCGTGAATGTTAAAGATGTGTAAAAAAAAAATAAATTTTATTATTAATTACAAATAAAAATATGTCTAAATATCAAGTAAATTTATTAATAACTTTAATTTATTGGTTATAAAATAAAAAAAAATTCTTTAATATTCGATTAATATAAACATTTTATCTAAAAAAGTTTTTTTGATAAAATGTCTATATTTATCAGTTATGAAAAAAATTGAAAAATCAAATTGGATTAAAAAATACAATAGATTTCAGCTACGTTGTCCTTAAATCATATTTCATCATTTGCTTTGTAAGATACAAAATGAAATTCGTTTTTCCAATACTATTTGCAAATATAAAACCCATTGTTTTAAATTGGTATTGTTTCATCTCTAACAAAAAAATTTTAAGTAAAATTTAGAGTAAACACTTCATCATATATCTACCAGTTGAAGAAAAAAAAAATTTAAATTACAAAAAATTTTGAACGTATTATCATAAAATATTCGTCGGTTATTTTCGAAATTAAATTTTTCAAAATCGCATTCCAATATTTGTTTTGGCGAAGATCGAGTGGAACTCCCAAACAAACTTCTGCGACATTTCTTCAACTCCCTTTTGTTTTGCTTCCCGGTCACATGTTGAGATGAGGAAGATGATGACAGCCAGATCCCCAGATGACAGGGCTGAGAGAGAAGAGGCCGGATCTGAGAAGGACGTTCCGCTGGTTGACCCCGACATCGTCTGATAGACACCATGTGTGCCCAACGCCAACTCGACTTCATTTCCACTGCGCGACCTTGTCTTTTTCTCGCTCCATGGCAATTACGAAAAGTGGGAGGTGCCGACCCTCGATTCTATCACTTGCGGCCAGTGGAGGAATTTAAATAAATTTGTTTTAGTTGGAATTTCTTTTTTTTTTTTTAACAATAAAAAATGTTTGATAATTCGACACGCGCTAGCACTTGGAAATGATGGTCGAGTTTATTTTTATTTATTTCCATTTGGGTACAATTACATGGAAGGAATATGGTTTAGTGTGACTTAAACTGTGGTGAACAAGCTAATTTTGTAACATTTGAGTTCTGGTCTTGTGAGAGGAATTTTTTTTTGAAAAATTTAAAAGTTATTTAAAAAAAAAATTTCCTTGAGAGAATTAATCTGATTAAGTGAAGATGAATATTTGTAATTCAGTCTCAGGGTTTGTTATTCACATTTATATGCAGTGAAAATTGTTCAATACCGAACTGAGAGCACTGACTTTTTTTTTTTCATATTAAACTATGCATGCGATAAAAACTCTCCAGTATTTTCTGTGTCGATAAATTACATTGATTCGATTTTTTTTTCTTGCTTAAATTTATACTTGTCAATGAAAAAGATATATAGGTAAGGTCACTCTCTCTCTCTCTCTCTCTCTCTCTCAAATCCCGTTTAATGCGTCAATTCTATATTAGGATCAACTAATAAATTCTTAGATTACCAATACACTCGTTCCGATTCAATCGCTTCATACAAACAGCCTGTTCTTATCTTTATACTAAAACAAGAATTCACTTCAACACACAAATCCAATTAAGATGATTCAATCCAAGCTATGAATATGTATCAAAAGTGATATATTTAAAAGTGATATCATGATCTCTAATTTCATTCACTTCAATTCCATCATCATAATTTACCAAATCAAGTTGCATTTAGGTTAGGAAGAAGTTGTAATTTTATCTAATTTAAATTATTATAAACTCTCAAAGTTAGTGAAGAAGCTTCGTCACTGACGGTATTTATTCCTAAATTTATATCCTGCTAAATATCTTATATAAGAGAAATTTTGTTCTCCCATATAAAACTAAAATTAATTATTTGAAAATCAAAAAAGTTTTATGTTTCGATGAGATTCGATTCGAAGGCATAAAGATTCTACGCCGACGCTCTACCAACTTTGCCATTGCAAGACAAATGACATAGTAGAAGCATTGACTTGTTTCTTAATTCATCCGGTAAATTAAATGGTTGGAATGCAGTTTAGTCCAACCACCCTTAGCGACAGGAATTATTTGGCGGTATTTTGCCAAATGTGGCTACCCTGGTCCACATCGCGAACTTATCGTTCAGCCAAAAAAAAAAAAGCCAAGTTTGGCAATTTTTGAAATCGCGCCAAGTGGTTGGACTAAACTGTATTTTCACCAATTAAAGTTTAATTAATTAATTAATATTTGAAAAAACTGTTTTAACATCGAATGTCCTCCACTACAAGTTTAAAAAAATGTATTTCAACTTGAGTGGATGAATTAAAGTATTTTATTAACGATTTAAAATTTGAACAAGATATATAAATATATATAGGGAGAGGGTGAACTAATAGTAGGAATTTTAAAAAAAATTCTTTGCTAAAATATCTAGAAACGTGAAGAAGAGTTATTGAATCCATTATATTTAGGACAATAATATAAACATCTCCTTAAACTTCAAAATTATTTTTATAAGATTCAGAGATCTCAACAAATTCTCAATTTATGTTTAAACCTCACCTGACAGCAGTTACTGATATTTTTTTTGCTCCGGATACGATTCTCAGTGAAAGCAAAAATGTATAAAGATACTTTTGTTATTTTATACTCATCTTTCTTATTGTATTTAATGTGTTGCAAAGTAAATAAGGCGAAATTTTCTTTGTGCGACTGGCGTGTTTTGTTCAAGGTCCTTATACAAAAAAAATTAGCAGAACCGTAACAAAGAGTTTGTAACAGTATTTGAAGAAATTGGTAGATCACTAGGCATAAACACAATTTCAGATACGTGGAAATATTTATTTAAAATGCGTAAATGTTTTTTTTTTAAAAAAAATTAAATGTTCTGTTCCAACTTTTATGTAGTTATTCACACCCAAATTCAAAGTTAATTATATCAAATAATAAATTCAATCATTATCACACATATTCGAGTCGACCATTAATACATCTTTTAGCGATGCGAGCACTACACTGTTAATTTTAATAGAACAACTCCATATCCTTTACTTCCTAATATCCAAATTTTATCAGAAAACCAGATTGAATTAAGCCTTGGGGTAGGTTACGGAGGAGAATGTAGATTCAGATCATAGTTGATTCAAAGATAAGGCTCATTCAGCTTTAATTATCACGAACCTTTTACTATCATCTGTTAAAAGGAACACAAATTGTCTTCTTTGTGACGCTTATTTCAGTCTCAGTAAGCAATTTTAGCAATTCGAAAGCTTTGGTCATAGTTGTAATACTTAAATTCAGCTTTTTAATCGTCACTCTCAGTGACTGCCAGGCAGTTACAGACTCAGCAATTTTTATAGAGTGTAGAAACTTTTTCAGTAGTTTTTTCTAGTTTTTTAGTAGCTATTACCAAGGTTCGTTACAGTTACGGTTGTTATGAAATTTTCAGTCATTTTATCACTTTTTTTCCTTCAGAAACCAGTTTCTAAACTGCTATTAGCTCTCATATAGTCTGAAATATTTAAAAAGCGATTCTCGTCAGATCTCGGAATCAGAAATTGTAAATTTTTCAACTAGATTAGTGATTCTCAAACTGTAGAACGTATATCCTATGGAGTAACGCATATCCTAGGACTTGATTGAAAGCAATCCTGAAAAAAAAAATTGATTTTTAAGGAATAGTTACCCCACAGAAAAGTTATTTATAAAAAAAAATAATATCTGAAATGTTTGCATGAAAATTCTGAAAAAATATTAGGTCTCAGGATAAATTTAAACAGAAACGGTAGCAAAACATTAGTAGAAAATGAGATGTTTGTAACGTTCATATATATTTTAATCGGATGGCGAATAAAATATGTATCTGTTAAAAGACATAAGACTCTTTTTGAAATCATAATTTGGTTAAAGAGCTCCTGTTATTATTTGCGGAGGGCTTACCATTTATCTGTTTGTCATATTGTTCATTTCAATTAATTAAGCAAATACCCTATATAGACCTGACGTATATTTAATAGCATTTAAGGATTGTTCGACAGGAGACACACTAATATTTTTCCTCTTTAAGAAATAACTCCTAAATAATTATTTTTTTAAAAAAAACAGTTTGCTCTGCACACCAACCTTTCATTGCATCATTAGTAAATCTTCAGTATCTGCCAGTTATATGCAAATGCGTGTATTTTCGCACTTAATTTGTATATTATACTATTATTTACTTAGAGATAACGTTGTATAAGTTATACGCGAGTGAAAATAATTGTTATTACTTGTTTTTTTTTTGGACTCTATTTTCTGCTAAGGGTAAGCGTCAATGTGTTGGTTTTTTTCATACTTCATTGTCAAGTAATCTTACTTCGCGCAGAGCAATTTTAAATTAATGTTTGTTTCTTTTAATGCGATGAGTTGATTTATAATACCTAACTTTGACACCAAAGAAGTCTTTGACTCCTATTCTTAAATCCGTTACTAATTTCTCTTTCTCTCGGTAAGGAGAATTCTAGATATGTTCAGATTCTGATCTCCAAAAATTCATGATAATGTCTCGATTTATATACTTCAGTATGTTTTTTTTTACCAATTATTGTTATTAATTTTTATATTTTCAATAGAATATTAATAAGGCACAAGAACTCTTGAATTAACTTATGAAATTAAACGATCACAGGATATTTCTTATCTTCACGTAAAATATATACTTCAATACTTTCGTTTTCTATAACGCAGAAACTAACTTTGTGAAGTGTTTGATCTCTTAAATTTTATTAATTGTCGTTACTAATAGTGTTCGAACGAAAAAGTCATAATAATTTTTAAAAAGCATATTAATGTTATATGTATCATTTTTTTCTTATGTAATTCATGGAGAATTTATTATTATTACTATTTATTTAATTAATTATTTTTGGCGTTACTGATATATTGGAGGATGGGAATAAAGGGCAAAAAAATCTCTCTGTCGGCAATTTTTTCTGTCGTAAAAGCCAGATTTTTTTAGCCACAGATGTAACATAAGACATTGAGTTTGAGCACATAGTTTCATACTTTGAAATCAATTTAGACTTGGATTTATTCTTACGTTTGTAGCACATATTACTGTACATTGAGTAACATCTCATAAAAATCTAAATAATTTACGATTTAACGCCTTCGCGGCCATCGCACCATTTTAGGTGCTGAAAAATTATGCTCCCTTATATGCCCAAGTATTATTTTTGGAATTTCGAAAAAAAGTTCGTATGTTTTAAAAACAGTTGGAGCCGAATATTTCGACTATAGTTGTCGATTCTTGTCATTAAACTTCATTTTAATTTTTATGCTTGAATTTTACAGGTGGTTTTCTATTTTTAATGTTTATGACGCCTGCGAAGGAACATAATGTGATATGTTTTTTATGGGTATTTCATATATTATTTATATTTGCTGCTTCAAATTGTTCTATTATAATTATTTTTATTACTATTTTAATTTTCCATATTATCAATTTCAACCCTAAATGTTCGAAAGACTCTACTGTGAAGGGATGTCTTAATGCAATAGAAAATGGAACGCTCACCTCGGACATATGCCTGTTCCAAGCATCTCTTACATAAAGAAATAAAGTAATCATATTTATAATGTAAAATAGATACATGCATAAGTTTACCTCTCCCGCGATAAAACACCAATGACGGTCATACACTGTCACCAATTGGCCGTCTGTTATTGTACAGTCAATGCTTTATATTCTGAGCTAAGAGAAGAATTTAAAAGAATAAAATACCCTTAAATCATATCAGTTTTATAAAAAGTAACTGATTATCCAAAAGAGAAAGGATTTTCGAATGAAAAGGAAACCATGAGCTCAAAGTAAAACTTTTTAAAACAAAAGCAACTTGACGGATCACTACACATTTTATGTTCTGGAAATAAAAAAAAAAAAGATTGTCTAGTGTGTTCCAATAAACAGGTAGTTGGAGGACGAAAGTGAATATAAACACATTGTTCTTTATGCCCTGGGAATCCTTCACTACACGTAGGGGACTGGTTAGGAAAATTTCATACTGAGGTAGATTATAAAAATTTATACAGTAGCAAAAAGGAGGTTGTTGAAACTAGAGAATAGAGGGGGTTGCGCGCCACTCGAGACGCTCTCTAGCTTAGTGATCCTAACTTAGCCATCCTCGAGAAATTACTTTGATATAATGTTTTGAAATTTAGTCGCGAATATATATATATTATTCTCTGTTCAAATGTTTTGGAACATCTTAATAATAAATTAATTTAATGATATCAAGCAATTCTATTTTATGAGTTTTGGATTATTTCATCAACCGATGATTTGAAAAGCCGCCTGCGTCTGACAGGTAAGTGAAATTTCCCTAATTCTTAAATGTGAATTTTAGTGTTAGTTTACATAGAGTTTTTATGCTCCTTTTTTTTAACTTTCAATTTTTTAATCCAGGTTCGCACGTTTTTGCTGTTTGTTTTGTTATTATGAACTTGCTGTAATGATTTAACCTCACCATCCTTAAATTTTTGGTATAACAACCAATCTCAAGGATTAAGAGTTAATCAATCTTATAAACCTTAAATTTCATAATTTTTAGCAGTTAGATAAATATTGATGTTAAATAGAAGGAATAATATAGTTATTCACAAACTGATTAAGATTACTTTTGGTACACACACACATTACTGATTTTTTAAAGAATTTGTTAGCTAAATTAGGCTTTATTTCACTTTGCACAGTGACTAAACATATGGTAATAAAAGAATTCTTTAATGTTTCATAATTTGGAAAGTTACTATGATTTTTTTAGAATTGCAGATGATTTAGAAGATGTAGTAATTAAGTACAGCTATATAATATTAACCGAAACATTTATTAAATTAAAATATTGAACTAAATTTAATATATATTTCAAGCTTATTCAATTACTAAAAATATTTCCGGATTTAATTCAAAATGCCTAGAATGGAACGTGTTCCATTTTTCCTTATATTTTTAATATTACTCAATCATTATGAATGAAAAGGAGAGAATAACTCTAAAAACTTGAAGAAATATAAAATATTAGTAATTCATTTAATGTCATTCACTGAATGTTATAATTATATCTCATCAAGACAAACTCAGAAGAACACAATATAGGGAGAAATTGTTGAAAGCTAGAAAAAAGAATGGTAACCTCGGACAATTATTTTAAAAACTGAAAAGTTCGCGCTTATTTTCGATCGTTTCTTAAATTCTCGGCCACGGAATCGTGGTCTTCAATTTCCGTTGAATCGTAGGTTCGAGCCTTTATGCCACTAAGGAACCACCATGTAGCCGGGGTTGATGCACGTTAAATCTGTCGAGGATCAAAGTCCTCCCGTTGCCGTGGTGTGGAAGTTAGGAGAATGAGGGTGTCAGCTCTGGTGTCGTTCTCGTCACTTGACCCAGGTTCAGAATTACGAGATCCGTCACCAATAGCCCTCGTGTTGCTTCTAGTGCGAAGTTAATAAAATCCAACCTTTGATTCTCGTTAGCATATAAAGATACTAAATCAATCGATGGATTACAAAGTATTACGCTTTTACCTGAGATTTTATTTTAGTAAATCATAAACTTTGAAAGAAAATAATGAATAGTAGAAATTTTTTTTAGTTGATTTTAAAGAGTGTGAAAATAGTGGTTGAATAATATAATATATAGCATATGCAAAAAAACAACAACAATTAATTATAAATAAAATAATGTAATAACATTTATGATAGATATGATTTAATATTTTATAATTCATGTCATAAAATTTAATTATAATTTATAACAAAAATCAGAGAGAGAGAGAGGAAAGGTCTATATTTAACAAAAATAAATAAATAAAAATCACACAGGCTAATATTTTAGTTGGTATTATCATTCCGGCAACATTGTATTTCTCTCAAGTTCTTATCACACACACACATTTCATATGCCATTTTTGAAGGGGGGGAATTTTTCATTCCTAATTGGAGATATTATAAATTCACATGAGGTAATTTAATTCTTCGAATGAAAAGGTATTTTTTAAATTGATCGTTTTTATTGCAAAATATTACTTGATGCAATTTCATATTTCTACCATCGATGGTTTGATAAAACGAATACATATCCCGACTTTCTAATTCTTTCACGACCAACATACGAGGTGTGGCTATTCAATAATGAGACTACTACAGAAGATGTACGCATGCACCAAACGCCACCGACCGACATCTGTTTAGCGTGAAGCCTACTCTTTCGAATACAGTTGCACACGTTTCTGAAAACAAATATGTATAACCGTAGCTCTCATTCGCATTAGAGTTTTTTTTTTATTTCGCCGTAAAAATGGTAAATGAACAACAGAATTGTTACAAAATTACGTCGCTAACGAAAAGCGCTATTGAAAGTTATAATTTATTAAAAGAAGAGTGGGGCAATGTATGTTTATTGCGTGTACATGTTTGTACAGCGTTTTCAAGATGGCCGAGAAAACGTTGAAGATTATTTATGTTAGGGTCACTCTTCCACGTCAAAAGCGGATGAAGATATCGAAAAAATTGGTAATCTATTTCGATCTGACCGTTGGTTAAGTGCTCTTGCAATTGATGTGACTGTAGGATTTTTTAGTTCAGTTTAGTTCTTATTAATGTCGCACTAGAAGCAACACGAGGGCTATTGGCGACGGACCTCGTAATTTTGAACCACTGTCAAGTGACGAGGTCGACACCTGAGCCGGCACCCCCATCTTCTAACTTCCACATCACGCCAACGGGAGGATTTTGGGCCTCGACAGATTTTATGTGCTCCCCTCCCCGGCTACACGGAAGGTCTCTAAAGGCCAAGGATCGAACCCGTGACTGAACGAAAACCACTAGCCACGAATCCGAAGCGATGACCACTAGGCAACCGCGGCCATTGTGACTGTAGGAATTAACAAAGAATTCGTAAGGCAAATTTTTCCTCCAAGACAATGTGCTGGCTCATTCCACATTGTCTACCAAGAGGTTTCTAGCCAAGTACAGTATCCCAGTGTTAGCCCGTCCGCTTTATTTGCCAAACCTTGTGCCATACGACTTCTATCTGTTTCCTAAAGTGAACTCTGTATTGAAAGGAACAATATTTGAGTCCGTTGAAACTGTGAAAGAGAAACAACACGCGTCCTGGAGGAGCCGACAGAAGACTTCCAGCATTGTTTCGAACAATGGAAGATTGGCATGGAGAGTTGTGGGGATAGAGGAGGGGTGTATATTAAAGGTATAATAAGTAAATACGCATGAGATCAAAATAAAATGTTTTACAGCGTCAGTCTTGTTATTCAACAGCCACACCTCATATCAATATTAGCTGCCCGAGTTGCAGTAATTGCTGTATTTTTATTCTATATAAAGTTTCGCATTAACAAGTTCACAATATTGCATAACGTTTAACAATGCTTACAGTTTCTCTACGCAGAATACCTTAATAATGTCAGGATTAATATTGAAGCAGAACTTGGCAGAGGCTAACAAAAAGAATTGTGTTAAGTTAATTTTTGTGCAACGAAATAGATGCCTACATATCACTCCTTTTCACGGAATATAACTCAAATCAAATTTTATGTCCAAAATACCAAAAGGAAATCACAGATTAATTTGAAAATACATAAAATTACAAAACATAGAGTCATCATCAAATTCTTTTACTCTTATACAATTCATGTATGAACTATTGAGATTAGATCTACAAATTATCAAAATTGTTATTATGTTTATATTAGTCAGTAAATCACATAAATATTTGTTCATTAAATTCTGAATAAAATCCTTTTGAAGTCTAGTTTTAGAACAAAAGCTCCTTAAATGTCTTCCATTTTTATAGAAGAATTACGTACTGGTGTTTAAAATTTAAGCATAATTGGTAATTATGTGACTAATAAATGAGATCTAAATCGGAAAATGGTGAGAAACGGGATATGAGAGTGTAAAACGTTAACAGATTACAATGCGAAAGAATGATAAAATAATCTTTTTTATTATCCAAAGAAACAGTTTGAAAGAAAAGTGAGCTTAAGAAGAATTCTAATTTTAGTGAAAAGCAAATTATATAAAAAGGTGGTGCTGCATTTAAATAAGGTGTGTGGTCACCTCTGACAGCCAGGCACGCTGCACAACAATATCCCATACTATGCCATTGAAGATAAATTGCGGGCACAAAGAATTTCGAATATCACGAAGAGCTTTTTTCAATTCTGCATCGGAGCTTGTTGGGTGTGGAAGAGCTTCAAATTGTTTCCCGAGCATATCTGACACATGATCGATAGGATTCAGATCAGGTGATTGAGCAGGCCATGGTAGGCGTTGGGTATTTTTCGTCTCAAAGTTGTCACTCAGGCTCGCACGGTGACAAGAAATGTTATCATCCCCAAATAAGAAGTCAGGACCGGCAGCACCTCAAAACAGGTGAACATAAGACCTGCGGTAACTCTCTTCTACTACAACGTTAGAAGTTAAAACGCCTTACTTAACCAGACAGATAAGATGTCTTTTCAGCCTGGTTGGTAGGAGCGCATTCTTCGGACCACTGGTCCAGGGTTCGAAACAATGCTGCATCAAGGACTTACATTCTCCCCCTCCTCAGGGTCGGAAAACCACCAGCCATCGAAGAGGTGACCCAGGACTTGATCACTAGATAGCAGCACAGCCTATAAGTACTGATATGCCTCTGACGCAAAAAACTTCTGTACGTCTAAGACAAACGCACACAAATCACGACTAGTGATATTCCGGCTCTGGTGCACGTGTCGACGAGACCCGCTACTCAATACGAGACAGTCGATGACTCAAATGGAAACTGCCCCAAGCAAAAACTCAATTCAACAGGGAGGGGATGTATATCAATTCCAGTAATGGCGAAAAAATCAATCAAAAAAAGCAAATTTCTATACAAATCAATGTATCTCTTCGTATCATCACGATGATACTGGAGGGGAAGCATGCGGCGACTCTCTTCTACAACAACGTTAGAAGTTAAAACGCCTTACTTAACCAGCCAGATAAGAAGTCTTTTCAGCTTGTGCAGAACTTCATCTCTGCACGTTTTACCAGTCACAGACACCGTCTCAAAGATATAAAAGTCTGCTCAGTCGTATGCCTGTCCATAGTACGACTCCTCTTGAAAAATTATGTCTTTCGGTGATGTTTCTCTGGTGGAAATAAGTTTCATGTTCTTGCCATATCGCTAGCTCAGAAGAATCAGTATCCAGATTTGAGTGAGATTCGTCACTAAACATCACATTGACTTAATGTTCCAAACTCCAGTACTAGTGTTCCAAATTTCATTTTATGCATTGATGTGAAAGGAAGGAAAATTGCCGCTCGTTTGCCATAGACCAACATGATTGGGGGGGGGGGGGGGCTCTAGAACTCGTGAACTCGTATTCCTGGGGAGACTCTGAGCTCTGAACTCAGTTTTCCGGCACAATTGTTCCTTCGACAAGTGCGGTTATTGCCAGATATCTATTTTGATGAACGGTTGTGTCTTGTGCCGATCTCTTGTGTGTGTGACCGACCTATTATTGACCGTCGGGTAACATTTCCCGCACTTTGAAACCTCTGCCACAATCTTGGGCTCAATGAATGAGGTACATTCAGAATTTGAAATAGTTAATGCTTGGGTTAAGAAAGGCCTGAAACTATTATATTTTTTTATGGTTCATTAGAAATTCATTTCAAATAACAGAATTTTTTTTTTTCATTTTAATGCCTAAAAGTAATATTTTAAAATATATTATTTATGTAGAATATCTTAGAAATAAAGTTGGTGATGTCTGTATACGTCTTTTTAGTTTTTTATGCATTTGTTATACAAAATATACTTCTTTGAAATGAAGTATTTGCATCTGTGAAATTCGTATTTAATGTTCATAATTATGAAGAAAAATAAAATGTATTTTGAACATATAGGTATAAGATATCTATAAAACTAGGTCAAATTCTAAAAGATAGCATTTATGCTCGAAAGAATCGTATCTTCTATTAAAGGATATGTCTGGTATTTGCATATTTTAAATGGCATATGAATCACTTGGGATGCGTGTTTCTCGACACTATGGAGGGGGAGAGAGATGTTGACTTTGGTTACCTGCGGCTGTTTCGAACCGTGGACCAGTGGGTTCGAATAAGGAAGCTGACCGGTCATTTTTTTTTTGTTGCACCTTTACCAACCAGACTAAGAAAGACATCCCACTCGGGCTAGTTAATGAGGCGTCTTAACTTCTGGCGTTGTTGTTGAAGAGAATCGCTGCACATCTATAACATTATTTCTGAGAGGAAGACTGCATTTTTCTCTAGAATATTCAATGGCATGTATCGCTTCATGCATTCGGAGCCCAAAAAATGTATTCCAACCATGACATAGTTAATCATATTTACAGGAATCCAGAGCTTTAAGATTCTATCCATGGCGCAGTTCATAATGTTTAGATGAATTAAGAACTCTAAGATATGCATTCTATCAAAGAGGCAGCTTAATCATGTTTACATGAATTCAGAGCTCCGGGATATGTATTATATCCATGACAATGCTTAACCATGTTTATATAAAATCAGACCTCCAAGATATGTGTTCTATCCATGACACAACTTAATCATGCTTACTTGAATTTGGAGCTCCAAGATATGTATTCTGTGCACAACATAGCATAATGATGTATCTTATGTCTCCATTGAAATCTGAATTGCACTGATCGCGGTCTGTTATGGATCTACTTCCGATGCATATATATCATTACGTGTTAGCTTACTTTCAGTCATATTTTACTTTTCAATGTAAAATAATTTAAATTCAAACCCATTTTAAAAAATTCTTCATATTCATTTCTCTAGAAGTCAAGAATTATTAAGTGTTTAATGTTAATTACAATACTGTATACCCAAGAGAGATGAGTAATTCTAATCTCAGTCTTTAGAGATTGTATTTCCGATTTTAAAAGAGAGAGAGAAAGAGAGAAACCTACCTTCGTGTAAGATTAATTACAAACCCTTCTCTCTATCTCTTTCTCATAGGCTTGTAAAGGCTTATTTTTAAAGTAAATCCAAAATAACATAAACACGTCTACATGTAGAATGCTAACAACTAGCAAAAATAATCAATTAAGATTATTTATTACCTGTTTGTTTTACAGAACATTTATAAATCATTGTTAAATATCGAAATACAAAGCTCTCTCTCCTTAAATTAACATTAAATGGTAGACGAACTTATTCACAATCATACATACGAGTATAAACCAATCGAAAAATAGAACGGTATAACTAAAGAAATTTAGAACCATTTCGCTTTGCGGCTACAAAAATCAATCAAAACGTTGTTAAATCAATGCAATATCAAGCATAATTTTTATGACTATTTGATATCTCTTCTTGTAACAATATTTACTAAATATAGATGAAAAACAAATAATTTACCTTCGCATTTTCTGGCTGCTCTCATGTTCAGAAACTTTAAAATAGGCGTTAAAGTCAAACTCTGCAAATTCTATTTATTTTACTACTTGATAAAACTTGCACGGAAAGATATATTACTCAAACAAACACAGACACAAACTAAATAACACATGCGGTTAAATTAGCAAACACAGAAGCTATCCAATTAAAAAATAATAACATTCCATTGGAGTTTAAGGCGTTGCCAATATGCAAGCATTAAATTCTGGATCTATACAGTCAAAAGTCTTAAGTTTGCTCTCGGACTACTCTGAATCTTGAATATCTCGTATAAGTTAGAGGAAATATTTTATTCCTTCTAGTCGAATCTCCAACAATTTTGTCTTTTGTTCTTCCACTTGTTTTTCAATATACATTTCTTCTTTTTCTTCATTTGAGGTACAGGTTTCATTCCGCAATATTAAAAATGATTTAACATATTAGAGTTTTCATTTTTATTGCCATTAAGTTGCATCTTTAGAGCTAATAATACTTCTTTTTCTCTGTTAATGGATTCTTGTATCCGTATGGTTTGCGTTAACTTATCATTTTCTTTCTAAAGTCTAGCTAGCTTCAGATCCTTATTCTTCAATTTGGTTTTAAACTCTTACTGCAGAGACTGAGATCATTTTTCATCAACAATTCGCTTCCCTTCTTTTTCTTCGATAATGGCATCTTGTCGCCTTATAACTTGAGATAACTTTTTATTTTCTTCCCAAATTTCTGTAAACTTCTGTTTTTTTTTTCTTCCCAATTCAGATTCAAGCCTTTCCTGCTGAGACTGAAATCGTTCTTCGTGACATTTTTGCTTTACTCTTCGTTCTCTTATAACACGAGATAATCTTATATTTTCTTCTAGTATGTTAGATAATTCACCTTTTTTTTTTCTTCTTATTCTCTTCCTTAATTTTGATAAATTCATTTCGTGTAGTTCCAGCTGCTTTCATGGTGTCAGTAGATGGTGTCGCTTTAAAACTATTTAAATAAATAAAAAAAAAGGTAATCCTTCACATATCCAATGCGTGATTATTCACCGATCTTTGCGTAAGCAATATGTGCTAGGTCTAAAAATGGACGTCCAACCAATAACTCAACTGTTTGTGTTGAGTCTGGGACGCCTAAAACATGAATATTCTTTTCTAAAACTTCTTCGATCTGAAATTTTACTATTGTCACACCTAAACTTTGAGTTGCTGGGCTTAGCTGACTTCCAAATGAATAAATATCCTTTTTACAAGGTAAAATATTCAGTCCTAAGTTTCGTGTTACTGATTCCTTAAGTAAATAACTTGAAGATCCGGGATCCAGCTGAGGAGTGATCATATGGTCATTTATGAATGCTGGTTTCATGTACATATTAGGTGCGGATGATTCTTAGTCACGAACATTAGAAGGAATCATTCTAGGCTCACTTTTAGTTCCTGTGCAGGAACTTTTGCAGTGTCCTGAGTTTCCTCATAAGGGGCATTAGAAGGGACAGTCTCTCGAGACTTAACCGAAATTCTTACAAGAAAGACATTCCGATTCTCCTCTCAGCTTTTGTCTTAAAATTTTATAATTCTTGTTCACTTTCATTTTGTCATTGCCTATCCCTTTCTTCTCTAGAAAAAATAGTGAGCTGAAGTTATCAAGTGAAACACCTGTCAGATCTGCGTTGATAAGAGCTTAAGGAGTGAATATAGATAGGATCTAAAGAGGGTCAAGGATTCGAAACCTCGTCTACTAATTTTCAAAGAACTCGAACTCGACTAGTTTGATAACACAAGTATTAATTTACTATTTTAAACTTTATATCAGATGCTTATAGAAACTATTGTCACAAATAAAGTACGTCAGAGATTTAATGGTGATTATTCGTAGATGTGAGTAAAATTCATTGGTTATCTTCGCATGACTGTCTATTTTTTTGATTGCGTTGATTAGTAACTCTTATATATTGAGGTTTGGTTTGGTTTTATTGACGTCACACTGAGAAGTAACAAGAGACCTATTGGCGACGGACCTTGTAATTTTGAACATCGGTCAAGTGACGGCACCTGAGCTGGCACCCGCTCGCTAACTTCCATACCACTCCAACGGGAGGACTTCGTGCCCCGACAGATTTAACGTGCATCAGCCCTGGCTACACGGAAGGTCTTTTGTGGCATCAAGGCCCGAACCCGCAAATCGACGAAAACCGCCGGCCGCGAGTCCGCGACCGTAACCACTAGACCACCGCGGTCTCCTTACATATTGAGAATGTATTAGAACGGGGCATTGCAAATAAAGAACCATCAAACGTTTAAACGTATATACCAGCAGCTTTAATACACTACCATCAGATTTTTTTTAAGTGTGATGCATTTCTGCACATGGAAAAACACGAAAATTATCTGTAGTTAAATTTCGCCATTCAACTATTTGTTGATCATTGAAACTCTTCCTAAATTTCGGAATCTAGAATTTTTTTGTATGTACAGTGTATGTGCATTGATTATATAAAGTCTTTGTTATTAGTAGTAGTCACTTTCTCAACACTTATAAAAACAAGACTTATTAAATTCATATTACATATGATTATATTTATATACATTAATCATATTACATTTGATTATTTTGGTTTCCAAATTTTGATTAGGGACCATCAGATCTTGACCATCACAAATCCGAACACACATTCTTAAACAAAGAAATTTTATATGAAGCTAAATTACCAATTTTCCTAAGATATCATTTTATTTTATTTTTAAATGAAGGTAACAGAAGATTATACAATAATTTACTTTGCCTTGTTTGTGAACGGTATTTATTCGAATGATCGTGAAAAGATTCTTAGAATAGTTTATTAATGTATGCTAAAATTTTAATTACAGTTTTTTTCCCCCAAGTATGAATAAAACTTTTTTAATACATATGTTTAAATCGCTTATACAGTGTGAATCGTTTTTTCTACTTCTTTTCTTTTATTCAAGCTATTAAGGTATAAAAAAAAATTTGATCCTGTTTTCAAAATTGCGACAGATAGCAGCACTGCTATTTTCAATGCATTTCTTAGTTGTTGTTAGAGATGAAAGTTGAAGAACAGCCGTAAAATTATTTTATAAAAAATAAAATTTAATTGGCGTAGTCAATCTCTTTCCCAACAGATATCCAAAGATCTTATTTTATTTAATTCAATTTTCTCTCTCCGACTTCAAGTCTAAAATGTCACTAATATTCCACATAGTAATACTAAGTTTACAAATACAAAGAAACAAGTCTCGAATTGACAACAGATGGCAGCACGAAAATTTTATACCTTTTACCAAATTTCGAATTCGCTTTCCAATACGTACTTTTGTACAATTAATTATATTTGTTTTTATTTTTATCCCAATAGCACTTGAAAATCTTTTCCCAAGTTGGTACTATTTTATTGAAATATAGTCTTTTCACACACGTACTACATTTTGGTACGGATGTGAAATGTCGAACCTCATCATTTGACTTTGATTTGGAATTTAGGAATTGTGTTCGCTATGATTAGAGGACCACTGAGTCAGGTAAAAACAGATTACCGACAGCGATCAATACTGCAGTGGCTACCCTAATAATAGCTTCAACCTGTAACATATTTAAGAAAAAAAATTCTTACTTTAAATGATAAGCGAAGCAAATTATTCTGTCTGAGAAGAGGCAACAAATTGTTGTTCAATTTTATGTTAATTTTAATGTTTGAATTTTACACATTACATAATCATTGCTTTCTGTGTAAATAACATGCGGAACACAAAATATATATAAAATGAGACAGGGTTGTGTTTCACGACATATAACAAAGTTTATTTTTTTTTCTTTTATTTACAAATTTCCATTTCTCATTTTATTAATTTATCAAAATAAATAAATTCTGAAATCCTTATAAATTATTTATAATCGTTTTTCGTAGTTGTTTCATAAATATGGTTGTACCGTAAACGAAATAATACAACTATGTATATTCGTATGTAGGAAATAATTTGGCATTATCAAAATGGATATTATAGATTTTAATAAAATTGGCATATTCTCGATGCTTTCAAAATATGAATTCAAAATTCGTGTGAATGAAGTCAATAAACACAAGAGAATAAAAATTAAAATTTATTCTCTAATTACAAATTTTTTTTATCTAATTAGAAAATAAATTTTAATTTTTTTTTTAATTTTCTAATTTAATTAATTTTTTAATTTTTTAAGAATCTGATGAAGTCACGCTACAATTTTCTCAGAATTGTTAAGGTCTTAAAGTTGCATGAAATGGGATATGTAAAACATCGTATAGATATGTTATTTAAATCTTGATAAGAGGACCATTTTAACATTCTGAGAGTGTTGGAATACAGTACTCTGTTCCACCAAACAACTTACTCGAATAATAAACCAATAACAACTCAGTATTAGATTGAAATTCTTAGAATTATTGTCTAATTTTTGCAAATTTCATTTTTACATTTTCACCTAGCTTTGTATCGTCATACCAGAAGCGTTATGTATTTGAATTTCTTTAAGATTATTCCGCTTTTGGATTTTATATTTTTTAAAAGAAATGAAAAGAGCTCTGATTCCCGAAAGTTCTTCTTCACAAAACCAAATGCATTGCAATACAGATACAGCGGAAGATCCAACATTTAATTTAGATGCTATCCCTGGTCATCACTTTCCTTTAGGTGATAAAAACTATCCAGTTGTATTATATTTCTTCAACACCATGAAAGTTCATCATCATCAATATAAAAACGACCCCCATGGGCAATATTTCTAACCAAAAAAGGTGTTACTCTTTATCATCTCTTCTTTGACAACATTTTGTAAATGAAACAAAATATTTAGATACATCATTATTTCGAAAGCTAATCATTGTGTACGGCTCTCTAGTGTTTTCTGCTGTGTTGATACGATGCACATAACTCTCGACGACAGATCCTTCATGTATAAGGACTGTAAGACGTATGTTGAATGCTGGTTTGAGTTAATCAGTCGTTTATCAAAAATATATCTATTTTAATCTTTGAAAACCTTACAACT
>BMAW01055311.1:0-76179 GCA_019974015.1 Nephila pilipes
TTTTTTTTTCTTCTTAGCCACCCAAGGAGCTATTCTTCCTATATCCGATAAAAGTCATACCTGATAAATTTTTAAAAAAATTATCTTGTTTTTTGCACAAACAAATGAACCTCCCAAAGAAATGAACTCTGGAACATTCTACAATTAGATTCCCGTTACACTAGCACTTTCAGAGAACTTTTTCAGAAAGCAGTATTGAATAAAAAGAACTTTAGAGTTTTTTTACAGAGGTTGAAATTCTTAGATATTTATTAATTTGATATTAATTTATCAAGATAGGGATAATTGCCTTTGTTGCCCTAAATCACTCAAGAACCAATCAATCAAACTAAGTAAACGCTCTCTGCCTCTTTTATTATTTTTTTTTAAAGCCATATTGAACACTGTAAAAGCAGTCTGCTCTCAACATAAGATTTATTTGTATTTCTGTATGAGAAGAATTGAACGGCTTTCGTTTGCTCCGGATGTTTGATAATTGCTATCAAAGGCATTCGAAGACAACTTTTTACTAATGGATGAATAAAGCTCTTATACATCTGTCTGAAAATTAAACATTGCATATAAATAGAATTTAAAAAATCATTTATTGCAAACTCTCAATAATTAAAGGCGAAAAATTCAAAAACGTTGTAACATTCTTTTTGGCATTTTCTGTATTCTTGAACACACAAAAGTCGCATCGAAATTCATCCGGGAAAAACCTTTATTTAATTTTAGCGATATATTTTCTTTTTGTGATTCATGGTTTAATATGACATCCACTTATTCATGAGCTGAGAATATCCTTCTTACGGAAAAAATGTCATCTTTCTTAAATAAAAATTCTATAATTTAAAAAGCTACTTCCAAGTTAATTCATATGAGAAACTCTATTTGTGTTATGTTTGCAATGAAAATCTGTCATTGAAACATTAAAAAAAAAAAAAGAATTTACTTATGCACTCATAAAATCCTTATCATTCTTTGGAAAGAAAAGAAAAAGGCTTTCATTTAATAGTGTGTGAAAGATTCATCTGCATATTTTCATGAAGGAAAAGGTGAAAGTTCTAATATGGCCTTAATGAAAAGTGGAAACTCAGAAATACAATAGCATATTCGTACGAAGGAAAGGCCTTATGTTTGTGATATTTGTTGGAAGGCTTTCTCACAAATCCTTAATATAATGGCTCATTTGTGTATTCATGCGAAGGAAAAGCTTTGTGTTTGCCAAATTTGTCGGAAGGCTTTCTCAAGAATCGATAAGTTAAAAATTCATTTGCGTGTTCACACACAGGAAAAACCGTATGCTTGTGAAATTTGTATGAAGGCTTTCTCGGGAAGTGGGAATTTAAAGAGACATTTGCGTATTCATACAGAAGAAAAGTCATTTCTTTGTGAAATTTGCAAGCAGGCATTCTTCCGACATTCGGACTTAAAAACTCATTTGCGTATTCATACAAAGGAAAAACCTTATATTTGTGAAATTTGTTCAAAGGCTTTCTCGAGAAATGATAGATTAAAGATTCATTTGCGCATTCATACAAAGGAAAAACCTTATGTTTGTGAAATTTGTAAGAAGGCTTTTTCACAAAGTACACACTTAAATAGACATTTGCGTATTCATATTAAAGAAAAGTCTTAAGTGCATGAAATTTCTCTACCGTGATAATTTTTAAAACCATTTGTACATTTATACAAAGTAAAAGCCTTGTTTGTCATATTTACCAGCATTATTTCCATCATTATAATAATTTCAGAAGACATGTATTTGTAGCAACGAATGATTTTTTGAAATTTATTTTGGAGGAGATATTGATGCTTTGATGGAAACAAAATTTGGATCAGAATAGTGAATGTAAATTTCTTTATTTAATTGGATAGTTTTCTTAAGATATATCTGAGTGATATTTTCTCTATACTTTTTAAAATCTTTTGCAAAGTTCATTTGTATGCAGATACATTTTGAGTAAATGTATTACATGAATTTGTTATTTAAATTCCTTAGGAAAGAAATCAAATGAATTTTATCATACCGTGATTATTACATTTGTTCTCGGAAGAAAATTGAGTCAGCAGAAGTTATGTATATTTTTTAAAAAATATTTTGTGTAAAATTAATTGTAAGAACAGCTTTTTCTAATTTTATTGGTAAAATCTCAATGTATATACTTAAAAACATTTTGTTAGTAATTAATTTGTTAATTTATGGCAAATGCATAAGCTTAGAAACATGAATCCTCAACCACTGAAATTGATGATAAATCATTTGTCAGTATCTTCATGTGTGCATTAATAGTTCTACCTATTACTTAAAATTATGTTTTATTTGTGAATTGTTTAATATTTGATTGTACTTTTTCTCATTATTAAATATACTAAGTTGTTATACCCCTTGTTGCATCTGTCGCTGTTTTCCGAACCTGTGATTGGAGACTCCATTTTACACACAGTTGTGGAGTCTTATGTTTTTATTTCAGTTTATAAGTAAGTGAACAATGTGACATCATTTAAAAATTGTAAATAACTTCTTTTAGTATTATGTATTTTTTTTAGTCTGCTGTGACTTTTTAGTATACAATAAAATTTAATAGGCTATTCACATTTAAAAATAGACCATCAGCTTTCTAAAACAACTCTGCAAATCAGATAGTAACCTTTTGTACTTTCTCTGTATAAGAATATATAGATTCGTTTCATTTTGAATTTTTTGATGTGCCTGATCTTTTAGTTTAAGTTAATTTTTTGTGTGTGTCAGCCAGATCACTTGTTTGAATCTTATTTCAATTCTCATTCTTGATGATGAGCAAAAATAACTCCAGAAAAAACAAAGAATACATCAAACTGGTAACCTTACCCCCTTTGATGAAATGTAACTGCTTTAGAGACTAAGCATTTTTCTCTAAGCTCTCTTTGAATGTTTTATAAGTCAGAAAAGAATAATTGGAGAGAGCTGATGTGTCATGCACTTTTACAGATTTCACCATTTGATTTGCATAGAACAAAGAAATTGGCTGTTCTTGTGTTACTATATTTAATTATTTTTGAATTTATGGCTAATTTTTAATTTAGTATTTTAAATTAAAAAAAAATGTAGCAAATGGTTGAATCATGGTGTGCCTTGTTAAATAAAAATTTCAATTTTGTTTCTATACTATATGTTTTATTATATTGTGTAATAACTTTACAATTAAACAGTTTTAATTAAGAGTTCATACAAATTTGAGCTTTACATTTTCTAAAAATATCTGATTAATTCTGATATCTCTGATCTGATTAAAATATCTGATCTGCATAAAAAACATGATAAGTTTAGAAAATATAAATTTCAGTTAAATTTGAAATATATATTAAATGAAGCTAAACTAAAATGAATGTCTAACTGTGAATACTTCGTAAGCTTTGATTATAGAGAGTAAAATATTTTAACAAACTAATGCAATTTTGATCGTCATATCTTAATAATTTTTTTCATCTATAAATTTTAACATTTGTAATTAAATATTAGGTATTTACAAAAAAAGTGTCTTGTTATCTGATAATCATATATTTATATGGAAGGAGTAATAATCATATATCATTATGGAAGGAGTACCATGTTTTTGATCATTTATATTCTATGTTAAAGAACTGAATGTACTTTAGAATCCAGTTATCTATTAAATCTGCTTTCACTTACTAAAACTAAAGATAACAAATTAAAATACATATAAATTTTTATTAAATTTGCTTTATTATAATTTTCATTACTTTTGAACAAATACTTTTTTTTTTTACTTACAAAGGTAATCATATTTCATCTATACTTGAATACTGATTAATTTTTCAATTTTATAAGTAAAATTTTTATAATCACTAACTCAATGCTTTATGTAAAAATAACAACCTTAAATTAATGAATGCAAATTTTTTTTTTCAAACATGATGGCTATTCTCAAATTCAGTGAACATTATCATTAACAAAGCTTAACAAGATGTTCACCAGGTGAAACAGTTATATACAGTGCCAAATTAAATTCGAATTCTTAAAATTAATAAAATGAATTTATTTTTATAGAGAAAAGAGCCATTAAAAACAAACATTTTGTACTATAAACAGTGTGAAAATCCAAATATGATTATATTATAGTCACTTACATGATATAATGAATTTTAGCTCTATTTTGTACTTTGCAATGCCATTACTCAATATTGCATATATTTTATTTTTAATACAAATGAAATAATTCATTGCTTTAAAAAACTTACCGTTAAAAGAAATGTTGCATGTTACCATAATATTAATAATGTACACAAAAATATCCAATATTTAGTGAATATATGAAAAAATACATTTTCAAAACAATTTCATAGAAACATTTTATTCATGAAATGCTTCATGAACATACTGTGGAATAATTCGAGATAAAAACCAACGTTTTTATATAGTGGCAAAGTTTATTAAAAAAATTATTGAAATATTAGTTAAAACTTGTCGCAAATGTCTAAATATTACATTGTTAGGCGAGTAAGAACTATTCCCAAAGTTTCAGAGCTCTAGCTTGGTGGGAAGTTGATTAAATTAACAATCGAAAATTTGATGATACACACACACCAAGTGAATACGTTTTAAAAGTAAGAAACCAAAATAGAATAAGGTACAAATTTGATGACACTCAAACAGATGAAATATTGTTTAAATACCTCTAAATTATACAACAATTTAAACAAATTTCTGTTCAAAACTATTTCTAATAACTGTGCGAGACAAGATGGATTAAACAAAAGAAAATTAAAAAGTAAGGGAATTTTATTTTTTCTTCTATAAATCAGCACAGTAAAAAAAGACAATAGTGTGTTTCTATGCTTTTTCAAATGCATGGAAACTACTTATCCATGTCCATCTGAATTGATTGGTTTTTCTGGGATGTAGAGCTGCAAAGGATATAATCCCGTATCCAATTGACAACGAGTGCCAGTCGGGTGGACTCTTAACTCAGCATCATATTGAAGCCTTGATTTTTTTTTAGTAAAAAACAAGCATATTAAAATGTGCTTAATGGTAAAATGAGTTTAAAAAAAAAGTATAAATAAAAGAAAAGAGATAGGAAAGTAAATGAATTATTTACATTGAGGATGAAATTTTTTAATAGATTTATTTTTACTAATCTTATTGTAAGATAAGATTATAAGAAATTTTATATAATTTTTTTTAACCCATCAATGCTTTCGATAGACTATGTCTAATCTTCAGCAAGAGGAGAGTATTATTTTATGTGACAGATATATGTTTCTCGAAATTTGTTTTGTGTAATTCAAATTTATTATAATGAAAATAAGCTACAGAATTGTCATTGTTTTTTGTTAAGTTTATCGTTGAAAATAAACAGTGAAAAGACTATTAAGTAGTTTTTATTTCTGGCACCAAAAGAACGGCTATTAAATATAAGGAATAGATAAATTAAAAGTTATTTATTTTTAAGTTGTTTTTTTTTTTGTGGTGCCAAAACTCCGCGATATAAATTTTCCTTAATGGATTGTACGTTCTAGAAATTCGTTTAAAAGGACAGATAGAAATAATATGTGTGTGTAGGTTTCTCGAAATAACAGCGAACTCCCCGTCATTACAATTGTACAACTGGGATTCATCTCATCGTAACCAAAGGTACTGTGCACTTTTTCCCCCCCACAGTTCTAAAATGGAGAATATTGATAAATTAAAAAGTAAAAGAAAAGTAGTTCGTACAGCCAGTACGACACTAATCAATTAGATTAGCTTGTTCCTAGAGAGCTGTAATATTCAAAACGATCGAAAGAAGCTTTCGGGGCATTTGTTAAATGTGGAAGAATAAAGAAATTGAGGACTAGATCACGGAGAGTGGTACTTTTGAAACGGATATCCAGAGCTCTTTTGAGTGTGATCAAAAATTAAATGAAGCTAAATCAAAAAGTGAATTAAAATTGCGGTGGTAGATAGATTCTGTTTTGCTGCTGAATAAGCCAGCGGAAATAAACCCTTCGGATAGTTCATATAATATCGGAAAGGAATTAAAATTAAAGAATAAACGTTATGAATGTCCCTTGCAATGGAAATCTCAGGAAGAAAAGAAGGAAGTAGAGGATTTAAAGTAATTAGCTGGATTTGAAAAGGAAAAGAATGGGAAACAGGGACCGGAAGAAGATTTGGAAGGACAGAAATTAACTGAACTTCAGAAGACCGACGAAATGCGTTCAAAGGATCTTATTGGAGAAGAGAGAGAATTAGAAGAGGCGAGTGAGGACGATAGTTCAAATCTACCTAATCAACTGGAGAAACTAGGAAATGGAAGAGCTATTTTAAATAACGAGAAAGAAGAAGAGCAGATCTGACAGAACGGAGAAAATTGGAAGAAGTATTACTTCAAGAAACAGTTGAAAACCGACCCCTTCTGAAAGAAAAAAGATGTCCCTCTTCTCAAAGGGTGCAAAATTCTACAACATAAGGGCAATAGAAAGAAAAGAGTCATTGAACTCCAGAGGAGAGATGATTGTGGTGTCCTAGAGACCAAGAAAACTCGATACGGTTTACGGAAAGGGTGAAGTCTACGCCGCAGAAACCGCCTACATCCAAACCCCATTTGACCCCGGCGGGTGTGAATGTTTACAACGCAAGAAAAAGTGTTTCCCCCTACAATGAACAGTAAGGATATTTTCTGGAGCGCAGCCGCGCCCAGATCAAGGAAAAGAAATTTACCTCCTTTGGGCATCCGACGACGATCACGAGCTTAGTTTGACCCCAAGTGTGAAAGGAGTGCAGCGAGTTTAGTTTAGTTTTTATTAACGTCGCACTAGAAGCAACACGAGGGCTATTGGCGACTGACCTCGTAATTTTGAACCACGGTCAAGTGACGAGGACGACACCTGAGCTGGAACCCCCTCTCCTAATATCCACACCATGCCAACGGGAAGACTTTGGGCCCCGAACAGATTTAACGTGCATCATCCCCGGCTACACGGCGGGTCTTTGGCGGCCAAGGATCGAACCCTCGACTGAACGAAAACCGCCGGCCGCTAGTCCACGACCTTGACCACTAAGCTACCGCGGCCCAAGAGTGCAGCGAGAAAGATTAAGTTACTTTACAGTTATTTTGCCCACCGTGAACAAATTGAAGACATTTTCGGTCTGGTTTCCGAAAGTAGAAAGATGCAGAACCCTTCCCCCTCCCGTGTGCAGCGGAAAGATAGAGGGACTCGGACAGTGTGAGTGTTTAAATCCGTAGGGGAAAAGATGACAGGGACGTATATAAATTACAAACGATCATGCATATCGTAGTTAAAATAGTACTATTCAAGAGAAAACAAGGAACCACGCAGTGTTACAACTGCAATTATTTCCATCATTCGTCAAAAAATTGCAGAATGAACTGCAAATGCCTAAGTGTGGAGAAAATCACCGCACTGGCGAATATGAAATCAAAGAACGGCTAGAAAACATTTTATGCATCAATTGTAATTCTAACCACATGGCCTCTTGGCAGGGATGCCCGCTGTTTTCTAAAAAGATACCAGCAAAAGGCCTATCAACCCAGAAAACTGAAATTTACCTACTACTAGACCGGTCAAAGCAAATGTTTCGTTTGCAAACATTTGCAGTATGAAATCCCTCAAGAGAGGGCGACACAGGAAACACAAAGGTCGGCCGAAGCCAAACACCAGTTTGAACCGGCTAAAGGCCTCACAATCACAAACATTCCTGGTAATTTTAATTTTCTAACTGCAATAGCTGAGCCACAAAATCTTTTTAACAAATTTCCTAAACTCTTCGAAGTATTTAACAACATGTCGAAAGTCGAAAACGACATCGACAAGCTAAACATTTTTACAATGGGTGAAATCGAGACACCAACCACCGGAAATAATTAAAATTCACCCATCTCGGCCTCAAACTGGTGTATTGGAATGCCCAAGAAGTAAAGTCCCGTAATGTTGAATTAAGGGACATTATATATAAGCACTCCCCTGATTTAGTCTTAATTTAAGAAACACATCTGGAACCACGTATGAAATTCACAATACCCAACTACATCACCCACAGAGATGACAGACCCACCACAACAAATCGTCCGTATAGCGGCACTGCTATATTGATTAAAAGACCTCTCCCACATTATAAAGTTCCAACACCCACACTAAATGGTGCAGAAGCAACTATTGTTGCACTCACCCTCTCAGATGGAAACCCAATACTTGTTACCTCAATGTATATCCCTCCATCTGTCAGAGCCATACATGTACCACAAGATATCAAAAGTATTCTAAATTTAGGGCCGATCTCATTAATTTGCGGAGACCTTAATACTAAGCACACAAGCAGGGACTGCACATATAGTACATCCAGAGATAACACAGTAAGAAATTTTGTTGATCAGAACGGCATAGAAATCTTAGCCCCGCCCACACCTACACGTTATGAATTTAACTCTGCCTTCACCATCGACGTAGCTCTAACGACAAATTTTCATTGGCCCTACCAGACTCACTCACTGCCCGAACTAAGTAGTGATCATAACCCGGTACTACTGCAGTTTGCATCACAAAACCATTTTCAAATACCTATGCCGAAATTAAATACAAACTAGGAGCTGTTTAGAAGAACTCTTCTAGAAACAACAACCAGAACATTTGCACTCCCCAAAACACAAAGCGGAGAGGATATTGAGAATAAAATTTCCATATTAACATACAACATTTTAAGTGCACATTAATCGCATCTAAACCCATAAAAATAAACAAACTGACCTTTATCGGTAGGGAGCTCAGACAACTCTTTAAAGAAAGAAACAAAGCCAGAAAAGTCTGGTAGTTTACACGGTTCCCTGCAGATAAATAGAATTTGAGCAGAATTCAAAACGAAATTCGGCAAAAAGTGCACTTACACAAAACAAAGAATGGGAAGAAACTCTTGAAAACTTGGACGCCGAAAGCGGTGCCCTATGGGGTATGGTCAAGGTGTTCAGAAAGAAAAGATCCCCAGTATCCGCCCTAAATGGCCCGACTAGTATCGCCCTGAGTGACGCAGACAGAACCGAATTACTCGCTACAGAGTCAGTTTAAACTATGTAATATAAACACATCAACACGTGATAGAACAATGACTCATGTCGTTAACGATTGCCTGACAAATGACAATAATTTCCAACATTCTCCCTCTCCCCCCACCCTTTGCCTCTGAAATAGCAACATATATAAAAAGAGTTAACATTTCAAAAGCTCCAGGAAGAGAAAGAATTAACAATAAAATGATCAAAAATCTTCCCTATCTCTATATATATCATTAAAGAAACATTATTCAAAATATGTTCGACCTCGGTCACTTTTCGGATTCCTATCCTAAAACCGGGTAAAGACCCTACCCAACCTGAAAACTACAGATCCAACTCTTTACTTCCAATTCTCAGCAAAATTGCAGAGAAAATAATACACATTATAATAAATCAACACCAGAAGGACAACGACATCCTGATACACGAGCAACATGGCTTCGTTCCTAACCTCTCCACATCGCACCAAAGTGGAACTCATTAAAACTGGTTTCTACGACGGACAATACATAGGAACTGTTTTCCTCGATATTCAGAAAGCTTTTGACCAAGTTTGGCATACCAGCCATCTCTATAAATTAATTAAATTCACCCCCCTCCTTACCTAACAAAAATAATTAACTCATGCTTAAAAAATAGAACTTTTCCAGTTACAATAAATGGAACCTATTCAAACCCTAAACAAATGGAAACTGGAGTCCCGCAAGGCAGATTTTTGTCCCCGACTTTATTCAATTATTACGTGAACGACATATCAATACAACACAACTCTCTGCATGTACGCAGATGCCACTGCGATACTAGCACGACATCGCAGCCCACAGGCTATAGGCCAAGCACTCAACAGACACCTCACGGAACTAGAAGAATGATACTCTACTTGGAAAATTGCCCTGAATGTTTCCAAGACAAAGGCTGCCTTCTTTTCCAGAAATAATAACAAGATAGAGCCAGATGTCTATCTGGCAAATAATAAACCCCACTGGTCCTGATCCACTAAATACCTTTAAGTAATGATGGATAAAAAACTCACTTTTATACAACATATAACACAAATTAAAAAACAGTATAAATCTGCAATACATGATATATTTCCCCTTATTGTGCGCAATTCTATATTAAGTAAACGTAATAAACTGCTTATCTATACTCTGATAATTAGACCTAACCTGACTTATGCCTGTCAAATCTGGTCTCACTGTGCAGACACAACCCTAGATATGCTCGATAAATCACAAAGAGTAGCCCTACGTACAATAGTAAAAGCCAGCTGGTATATGCGAAACGCATATATATCAGAAAATCAATAAAGTAACCCTCCCCCAAAACCTTTATCAAAAAACTATCCAGAAAATGTATTCTTCCAAAATATCGATACATCCACCAACAGAACAATACAAGCCATTGAAAAATACACCCCATTCAGAAATAACCAACTACTCCATAGGCCTCGAGAAAATTTTACTGGATTCCCCCCCCCCCTCCACTTTAAAACTAAAATTTCTTATTTCTCCACGCAAAAATCACAGAAACTACAAAATCCCACCCATCATAAATTACAACCATTCCCATCGACCAATAGCAATACACCCTCTCGTAAACACGAGAGAAGTCACTGATCCTCTGAATCCACCAGACTGGACAGCAGGATATTTTTACCAACGCAACCTCTAAATTTAATAACAATAAATTTAAATTGAATTTTTCCATTAATAATTAATCGATTAAAAGATTTTTTTCACGAAACTCAAATTACCTTATTTTATTAATTGCAAGATTAAAAAACTATATTTTTCCAACTGCAACAAATTCACAATAGGTCACCTGTAAACTTAAATTACAAATCCTATTTTTAATTAATCAATTAAACCTAACTTCGTAAAATTTTTCATTACTTTTAATTTAATTAAATCTCAAGTTTTGTTCATGTACCTTTATGTTCTTAAAATTCCTATATCCTACACTTATTATTATTCTGGGCATGCGTGATACCAAAGTTCTGGCTCATCTTTTAAAATATTGTAATTCTGGTGATTCAAGCCAAGAGGGTTATGCACCCACAATAACTTGAAATCCGCATCTGTGAGTGTTTATTGAAGAACTGTTAGCGCTAATCGGCGAAGATGAAGAAAGAGGGAACCTGGAGAGCCCCCTGTTCCTAAGCCACTAACAAAAGAGAAATCCTTTTTTATTTTTATTGCTTTATTTGAATAGGACTGAAAAGAGATTCTAAAACAATCTTTTGCACGTGATTTATTATGGAAGTTTCTTTTAAAAGTTTTGTATCTTTGTAGCAACTTTACTAGGAATTATTGATTTTTGAATATTTAAAGAATTCAATTTTGAGTATCTGGGGAAAATTATTGAATAATTAGTAAAAGAAATATTTAATAAGTATTTGGAGAATTATAAGGAGTAAATAATTAGAGTGTAGTAAGGATTTTTTAGGGAACTTTGGATCGATTATTGTTATGAAACTTATTTAGAAACGAGTTTTGCGTAAACATATGAAGTGTCTCGGTCAGCTTCTTATAACTGATTAATTATTGTGTTTTGGTAAGGAATTTCTTGCGATTTTTTTTTTGTGTAAACTAATTCTGACTTTGAGGTCAATAAGAATTAAGCCTTTTTTATGCGTAGGAGAATTAATATTTAAAATAATTTGTGAGTGAATATTGAAATTTTATTGGTATACAACTAATAATTACGACATGAATTTTGATGATGTTTGATATTTAAGCATTGGAGGAATGGAATAATGATTTTCTATGTATATGATAATTAACGGTTTTTATGTAGGAAATATTAGTGTTTAAATGTTTAAAGTGTAACTATTTTTATGTCGTGAAGTGTTTTAAGTAAGAATTTGTTATGAGGAATCTAGTGATGTCAATTTATAATGTTATTGGTTAAGTTAATATTTAGTCTTATAATGCATGAAATATTTTGCTTACTGTAATGAATAGTGTATTTAATGTCATTTTGTTTGAATAATGTGTATCTTGAAGTGAAAATGGATAATAAAATTTAAAGAAAAGGTTACAAGTACCATTTAAAAAGATGCTAATATGTAGTATTGTTTACTAAAGTGTTTTTGTACTAGGTGGGAAAAAGAATATTTACTAAATTTGAGATCAGTCCAGTCAACTTCAATTAGGAATTCACCCCCGTTTAAAGTTAACAATATAGTCTAGATTAAAGATTATAATTCACCTCGAAATTTTTGGAAATTAGGTAAAATTCTTGAATTGTTTCCAGAAAGAGATGGGAAGATGAGGGCTTGCAAAGTAAAAACTGAGTCTGCAACCATCAAGCGTCCTATACAGCTTTTGTATAACTTAAAAATTCTGGACAGAAGTAAATATGTATAAACTTTTTGAACTCTAATGTCATTTATTTATTTTCTTGAATTTTAATTGTTTAACTATTATTATTATTGAATATTGTATAATCTTCAGTAATTTGAAAGTATTTATATGTATTCATGTTTTTTATGAATATATTTTTTATTTTGTTAGGTAACTTAAAGTTATAATTCATGTATTGCAAGAATAATTTTACAGTTGGAAGTTCATGAACCCCTTGGCTCATCCAGGAGCAGGATGATGAGAATGTGTGGTCTACAGGGTGATAATTTCTTGGCTTTTTGTGGGTGGATCTAGCAACTCCTTGTATGTCAAACCCATGTGGGATATCAATTTTTTTTTTGTTTTTTAGATAGATCATGGGCTAGATAGATGCTAGCTTTCCAGGAGGCCTTTTTTGGTGTTTTTCCCGATCAACAGCTTTATTTCTGCAGCAGATATATGTTTCTCAGAATTTGTTTTGAGTAACTCAAATTTATTTTAATGAAAATAAGCTGTAGATTTGTCATTGTTTTTTGTTAAGTTTATTGTTGAAAATAAACTGTGAAAAGACCATCAAGTAGTTTTTATTTCTAGTACCAAAAAAATGGCTAGTAAATATAAGATATAGATAAATTAAAAGTTATTTATTTTTAAGTATTTTTTTTTACTATCAGCTCCTATTTGAAATATGTTATGCGGTTATGTTTCGTGCAAGAAAATGAGTTATCGAGATGGTATTGTGAACCGGACTAATGTTTACAAATTGTGTCTGAGCTAACAGAGAGAAAAAAATGAAAAATCATGGTCTCTTCTTTTGGAACCGTAAAGAGAGTACCTGCAATTAATCTTTCCCCCAGGTGGTACCAATTAATGCCAAGTGGTACTGAGAAACCTGAAATAAATTACAGAAGGCAATACGAAACAAAGGACAATATGAATGAATTTATTGTATTACAATGCTTGTTCCAACACCATGAAGCAATTATTGAACCCATTTGGTTGGGACATCATCCATCGCCCCTCTCACTGTCCTGATCTGGCACCTTACAGATTTCACTTCTTTTAAGTTATTTATGGGTGAAAAAAGTTTTTTGGATATTGTTGAGGTCCAGAATGGCATCAAACAAGGGGCAAAATAGGCGACAGGAAATATTTTTAACAAAGTATAAGAAAATGTCACTCGGCCAACAAAGTGTATTTGAATTGATTGATTGAGAAGGGTGACAACATCACAAAACAGCATTTGATGTATGCATATGAATTTGAAATTTTTTCAAAAATATGTCACCTTTTCGATTTTTAAGAAATGTTCTGCTACCTTTTGAATTTCTTACTTTCTGGACAACCATCGCATGCAGGAGAATATGTATACAATTTTGTTTACAACACTCACAATATGATTAATAATTTTGAAAGGTAAATGTTGCACCAATTTGTTTGTGAGAAGGAAGCGATTATTTTTGTATACGGTTTATAATTTCAGACTGGATAGCTGAGAACTCAACTCGAGAGATTTCCCCCAATTTTACATGAAATTTTTCAATTGTTTAACTGATTCAAACATGTCCTATAGCATTTTTGCTAAATTGTTCTTTTGGACAAGATGTAATAAGTTTATTACCCTTGTCAAGTTCATATATTAAAGTACTTTACTGATTCTATAATCAAATTTGCATGCATACAGATAACGCAATTATTTTGGTCGAGGAAATGAAAAATTATTTTTTTTAAATATAATCTTAAAAATCATACTTTTTTTCTTCGAGTCTTTCTTTAATGTCTTGAAAATAAACATTAATAAAAAAAAAAGCAGATTTGAATTTTTGTTAATCATAAAATGCCTCCCATGAAATCCAACATGATAAATACACTAGTCACACAAAATATCTTTGGTGTTATTCAGGATAAAAGTGTAACCTGGAAATTAAACATCCCTCTGCTTGAAAAAATAATTTTCAAAAAACAAAATTTGTCACCACCTATCTCCAAGAAATCTGAACTATGAAATGAAAAAGTTTATTTACACCTCCCTTCAATAAAGTCATCTTTAGTTTTATGAGGCAAAAGATTCATTACAAATTTCGGTTTTGATTGATTGTTCCTTAAACATTGCCCTTAAAATAAACATGAAGGCTCTTGGTGGTGGACTTCATAAATTTCAACCCAGGTTAAGGAACCAGTATGACATTTGAGCTGGCACTCCTCTCCAAACTTATTAAACCATATAAATGTTAAGACTTGAACCACAACAGATTTTACATGTATCAGCCCTGCTACATGATGGCTCTTTAGAGGAATCAGGAATCAATCTTACAACTCAATGGATGTGACAACAGTTATGAACATGCAACCATGACCACTCAGCTACTACAGTCTTACAAAATTTGGAGGTTCAGCATAATACTTTAATCTATACCATTCGCAAAGCTAGTTGTTTCAAGAACAATACTGCCATTTGAAGGCAGTCACAATCACTACTTTCAAAGAGTTCCTTAGACATCATTCAGTCAATTTCTCCAGTCATTAAATCAATAATTCAACAATCTGAGAACTTGACAATTACAATTCAAACTCTAACATACAAAGATTTATATTCATTTTATTCTCCATACTGTATGTTGTTGTGATAGTCAAGTGGTCACGAATATCAGTTTGTGATCAGCATTGTTTCTGTTGAGCTGTGAGTTTGTGCCCTGATTGCACTAAAAGATCAATCTTGTAGATGGGCTGATGCACGATAAATTAGTAGGGGCTCCAAGTCCTCACTTTGGGATGATGTAATTAATGAATAATCTTCATAACTTGACCAAGAAATCAGACACAAAAAAGTTGATCAATAGTTTATTTACATCAAAAATAGAAGGAATTCAAGAGCAATTGGCAAAGGACCTTGTAATTTTGAGCCTCAGTAAGTGACATAGATATCAGAGCATCTTTCACTCCAAATTTCCACACACTTTCAAATAGAAGACTTGGCACTTCAACACATTTAACATGCATCAGTCCTACTACACAGCGAGTCTTAAGTGGCATCAGGGCTCAAAACCACAACTTGATAGAAACAATGCCAGCTTCGAGTTCATGACCATGACTACTAGGTTACCGCGGCCATGTCACAGAACAATTAGGAAATATAGTAAGATTAGTATATACTAATTTTATTAAGGTGTAAAAATATTACACATGAAAGAACTTACAAAGAGTACTTCTCACTTAAATAAATATTTTTTTATACAAGATTCCAGTGATAACTACTGATAGAGCATCATCAATTGTCAGTATTATCAATAGGTTCATTATCTTTTTGAAAAAAGATTATTCATTTGAAACTTTATATTTAACCATCATGCATCATTCAATGCATTTGGAAGCTTTGTCGCTACTGTTTGGACACATAGTGAAAATAATTACTAAGAAAATCAATATTAAATTAACATCTCCATAACACCAGATTTTTCAAGGCTTTATTAGAAAATGCTGAAGATAAAGAGCCTGGTCTCATTCTACATATCAAAAAGTACATTTTGGTTTAGTTTAAAATAAAGTGCTTTCAAGAATTTTTAGCATGATATATATATTGAAAAAATAAAAAAAATCTTAACCCAAACAATGAGAATTTTGATGAACTGATTGACTCTTACAGGCTGATGAATGAGTTTTCACACTCATCATGGAAATATTGAATTTTTTAAACTAGAAGCAGCAAAAAAAAAAAAAAAAAAAAAAAGAAAAGAAAAACATGAATCAATAATGATGAACTCTAATAAATTAAGTTAAAGTAAAAAAACTGGCTTTGTAGATATATTTACAGATGGGATCTCGGGCATTTTTCAATGCAAATGATAGGTAAGTGAATTTAGCTTGTTGCCATTTGTTACGCATCTTCAAGTGCTTAAAGAATGTTTGCAAAGTGATTTCATTAGTTTACTATCATTTAGTCATTAGTCTTTATCATTCCCTTCAATTCTCAAGCAAATAAATAGAAAAAGTTCAAATACAGGTTCAACTGAGAGTCAATAAAGTGCTAAAAGCTAGAAATTTTGGATATTGAAATAAAAATAAATAAATAAAAATTTTCTTTCCATAAAATAAAATCTTAAATATCATAAAATCAAAATATAGATCTAGACTCATTCATGATCATCTTGATGATACTTATAAACAGGAATATCATCACACTCCTCTGATTATGAGACAAGACATCAATAACATGCAATGCCACAGATCACACTGAATTTGAGATTGATATAATGAAAAATTTACATTATGTTACACAGCTGCTAATGTAAACTTTATATCAACAAAACAGTTAAAATGAAATACTTTTTACACGTTGTATTTGGAGTAACTTCACCAAACCTTAAATTTGCTTTGAAGAAGTAAATGGTTCATCACTGTCCCACAAGTATTTTAAAATTTTACTAAAATACAAAAAAGTTGGGAATCCATCTTCTAGATCTGCAATAGGGGATCCTTTTTCGAGATATTAATATAAATATCTTTTGTTTCTTTCAAGTCAATGGAATTTGAAACCTCATCTAAAAATACATTAATAGAAAAAAATAACAGTATAAATAACATAAATAATAGTATAAAAAATTAACAATTTCTGTTGCTCTCTACAACTAATAATAATAATAATAAAAAAAAAAAAAAAATTCAGAATTTTTTTAAAAAAAAAAAGGCTTGTTTTTAAACTTTGCATCATAAATAAATTAGAAACACAGGATGGCAAACATGAATACAAAGCAAAATTTTTAAAATTATTTTTACAAGTGATCATTTTAGTTTCTTTCAGTCAAAACATATGTCAATGTAGAAATTCATGCCACACATTCTGTACATTATCCTAATCTAAAAAATTGTCTTCAAAGTGATATAAATGCTGCAATTTGCACATGGTGCATAGATTCATTGCTATTTGGAGGGCTACAAAATTTACAATGAATGGATAATTGATCGATATTGAGCAAAGTAAATTATACTGTGATGTCATATTTATTTTGTACAGACTAAAATTTTTAAATTTATAGCTTTCCCCTATTCATAAATGTCATCTTGAAATATTTAAAGTTTACTTTGATAAAAGAATAGTATGAACATTCATCAGTTTATATTTTAAAAATATTTCAAAGAAGGAAAATTCAGAATAAGAAAATAGCAACTTACGTGCCACTGTTAATTTTAGCTAAATTTTTCTGCAAGAAAAAGAAAAATTAACATTAATATGGAATTCAAAAACTATACATAAACATTAAAGAAAAAGAATACAAGTGTGTATTACATCAACCACAAAAAAGTTAGTGTCCAAATTATATAAAATAGGGTAAAAAAATTAAAAACTTGGAAGTATTTAAAAATTTGTAAAAGTAACAAACTTTTCAAACATAGCAAATATGTAAATTTGAGAAGAAGACTGATTGTAAATGACATAACACAGTTTCACTTGACAATTTACACTTGATATAAGTTATTTCATTTTCATGAACAAAGCAGTAAAAAATTATCATCACAGAATCAACAGTGTCCCTTTACTTTTATACAAGTACTATAAACAAACTTAAAATGTAATTAAAAAAAAAAACAACTATACAAAAATACAAAATTCATAATTTAATAAAAATACAAACTTATCTTTGATATTATATAGTTATTATTTTTTTTTATCTTTTTAATGTCTCTCTTTCATTAATACTTAATTTAAGAATTATCTTAGACACATGTACAGGACATTTCCTTCCAAATACTTGGAATCAAAACAGTATATTTTGTAGATGTTTTTTTTTTCTTATCAGACAAAGTATTGGTAGCATATTGTGTCATTTTAGTTGACCATTTTTTAGCATAAAAAGACAATTTAAAGAGCCATCAGAAATATAACTACATGGTATTATGAAAGGTTACTCACCTTTTAAGTAATAATCTATCTTATCCAACTTTTAAATGTATCATTATTATTCTTTTTAAAGATAAATACAAGTTTTTGTATTATTATTATTAATTTACATTTTAATACAACTAATTATTTGATTCAACTCACCTTATCCTTTGTATTTACAATTGAATCTATTTAAAAATTCAAGCATGTGGGACTCTGGACAGGATTAATCAAGTTCCTATTATTTATAAAGGGAAACGTCTGGAAACTCAAATGAAGTTCTGAAAAACTACTTTTAAATACAGATTTTTTTAACAGAAATACCTTGGAAATAATTCAAAAGATTTAATCTATTTAAATTTAAAGGATATTAGGTTCCCTTTTAAGTAAAGTGAGTTTATTTTCATTACATGATAAATGAAACAGAATTTTCATTCTGTCCTTGAATACATGTATAAAGTATTTCTTGCTTATATAATAAATATTTCAAAGAGAGAAATAAATAACTGAAGAAAAGGAATTCTTACTGACATATCTATGAAAATACAAATAAAATCCTTAAAAAACTCAATACAAAATGTTAAGTTTTATTTTGTAAAAATTCAAATTGAAAACGAATTTAATGTTTTTAGAAAAGTTTTATCATTAATAAGCAATTCATTTGTAACTCAGAAAAAAAATTACCTGAATAGCATATTAAAAAAAAAGCCAAAAAACTAATATCCAAAATTTTTTGTGAAGCAATACACAACTCAAAGCAACTGCTTCATACCATTCAAGTATTTTTTCCCCTTAAAAATTTTGTATAACAAAATATTCAAATTACAAGGGTAATCCAGAAAAAGTAAGTTTATATTTCCCACTTTCACTGCAGAATATCTTTTTTTTCATTAGTTCAAGCATGTACATTCTTTCTGCTGATCATTGGCAAGTGAGGAAAGGCATTTTCAGATCACTGACTTATGATGTCCTTGTTTGGTGAGAGTTTAAAATTTTTAAAATTCAACATCCCACCGAATGCGAGGCATGGTCGGTCATCCGATTTCTCAATGTGAGGAACACAAAAGCTTGTGAGATTCACAGACAAATTTGAGAAGCTTATGGGCCCAATTCAATGAGAAATTTTATGGTCAGATAACAGCACTTCATTGAAGAACATGAAAATTTTCACAATAATTTACAAAGTAATGCCCATCTCAGATTGACGATGATTTGATTGCAGCAAATAATGTGAAGATTATGGAGAAACAAAATGACATTTCACTACAATGATATTTTCTCTGAAATTTCATCAGATTTCCAGGTCACTTCTTCACAAGTTTGTGGACGATAACCAAATTCTGAAAACTATGTGTTCTGTAGGTACCTTGCAATCTAACAGAGCAGCAGAGATTGAAACATTAGGGCATGGCCAAAAGAAGAGGGTCATGCCTTCGTAAGCTGGATCAACACTGGTGATGAGATCTCATGTAACCTTGAAATCTAAATTGCAATCAATGGAATGGAGGCACACATCCCAACACAGATGAAAGCCAAGTCACAAACTGGTATGCACAGTATTTTGGGATCAACACAGCATTTTGCTTGTGGATTTCATGGCACACACACACACAATCAGTCAATGCAGAACATTATTGCGAGATGTTTAGAAAACTGCATCATAGCATGGATGGAATAAGTACTGTGGCATGCTTCTGGATGGAATTTAGTTCATTCATGACAATATACGACCAAAAATTGCCTGTGGCATTTCAGCAATGCCTTATAGAGTAACCATGGGAAGTTTTTGACCTCCTCCCACAGCTCACAACTCACACCATTGATGAGGGCACCCAAATACTTGTGCCCAGCTACAATAAATGCCTAAACAATGGTAGTAACTATGTCGAAAAATAGTCTGACAATTGTAGTAAATTATTTAATGAAGGTTAGTTCCAAATAATTGTTTCCCTTTTTTTGTGTTGCGAAACATAACTTACTTTCTGGATTACTCTTGTATATCACTGGTTACCAATTATGATTTTTCTTATACTATTTTAGAAATTAAATGCTTTTTAATATCTAATTTTCAATTTTCTACTAGTTAATGAAACAACCATATTTCCTCAAATATATCATCTATACAGATTAGAATACACACACTTGAGCAAGATTAATGGAGGATACGTTAAAAATCTTCATTAAAGAAAAAAAAAAGAGTTTATGTCCATTTCTTTCATATCAAACAAATAACAGCCTAAACAAAACATTTTAAGTGAGCCCTAAAAATAGGACTAATTAATCCAAATTAAAATTCATATCAATATAATTAAACATACTAACCTTGTGTAGATCAGATAACTGCTGATGACGGGTCAATGCATCTTTATTAGGGAATTGTCTTTTGCATAAAAGACAGGCCATTTTGGATAAGTCAACAAATTTGGATTCATCTACTTTGCTGTTCTGAGGTTTTTTGACATCAGGTTGAGAGGCATCTGGTTCCATATCTGAATCACTATCATCTCCATATGACACAAGCGTAGTTTTTGAGGCTAAATGAAATAATTAAAGGGAATGAAAAAACACAAACATTTGTTAATTCAATAGATATTTTTGTAGAATGAAGAAGATGCACAGCATAAATAGCTTCATCTTCACAATTTATAAGTTTCATTTTATAAGATATTATGCATCCAGTTTGAATTAATCACAATTTCATTTATAATTAAAACATTTGTATTTAAATATATTTAAACATTATAAAAACGCAGATAATTTTTGTACTCATGTAAAGAACCAAAGAGTGTAGTAAAAGAACATAAAAAATTCCTACATGATGAATAAATTTTTATAAAATATGAGAATGGTATCAAAAAAGATAATTAAGAATGGACTTCAAACCCATATTTATTAATTGATCCTCTAAGTAGGCTAAATTAGATAATATATAACAATTCTCCTTTTATGCTAAAAAAAATGTTTTTTGCTGTTTTAGATATAAATGCAAACATTGTTTGCTCCATTGTTAAGGTGTAAAAATGAATCCATAATTGATGTGAAAAATGCATACAAATTTTGTCTGTTTTGATGCATTTTGTTACCCCCCCCCCCAATTCTTTTACATTCTCTAAATAGGCTAGGCACATAAGAAAATTATTCCTATATATTTCAACTAAATTCTATTTAAATTAGTTACTATCTTTATCTTATATCCACAACTAAGTTAAACTATTCTTACAATTGCATAAAGAATATGTGATGTTCATATAAATGTTATAATCTCTATTTAAAAAAAAAAAAATACAATCAATCTCTTGGTTTTGGTAAAAACCTTACATTTGTAGTACGCTTGAGAATTTTACACAACATGAAACATGATGTGGTAAATTTTAATAAATGAAATGAATTATGAGATTAAAGGCTCGAATTCTATTAACTAAGATATAAGGTATAATGCAACTCTACCTGGTATAATGAGCTTATTATCCAACTCTGCCATTAGAGCATTTCTTTCAGCGAGAGTTGCTCTTTTTTCAAGAATTGCAAATCCAGCATCAGCTGTAGCAGAATGCCTTGATATATCACTTAACAATACAATATGGGAAGGAGCAACAGAAATTGGTGGACTGGCAACAATTCCAAGCTTAGCATTTTCTTTTTTCTGATTCAATGTTTTAGCCCATTTTTCCATATCCTGTCAAAAAAAATTTAATTTTATATCAACAAAAATTAAAGTTATATTTATAAATAATACTTGCATTTAAGTCACAAAACATCTGTAAAACAGATTATTCATTTAAATCCATAATCATTGAAAAATTAGCTTTAGTAATTTATTTATATAGAAATAATCAAACGTACTTTAGCTATTTTCTTTGCAATTTTCACTTTATCTAATTTTTCTTCCTTTTTATTCTTATTTTTTTCCTGATCTTCAGTTTCAATGGCATTGGCTTGAGAATTAGCTGCAAATAAATTAAATTAAACATACTAAAAATGTTTCAGCAGTTCTTATAAACTTATTGATTTATTATGAAGTAAATAGAAAAATGTATTAAAAAGAATTAAACACTAAAACTTAAGACAAGACAGTCTTAAGTTTTAATACTTTCTGTGGGTGTGGGTGGCTAATATTAGAGAATAAAGCCCAAACTTAGAATATATTTTCAGGTAGTAAAAAAAGGGCTCCAAAACTAATTACTTATATATACTACGGATAGAAATACGCATTGTCATTTATTATTTAGATTTTCTTATAATAAAAATTAGGAGAGGGAAACAGTCTTTTTCTTTTGCTTAAATGAAAAACTAATTTTAATTTTTAAAAATCAATTATTGGAGAAAAAACATGTAACTCATTTTCCCATTAGAAAAAAAATTGACAGTTTCAAGTAGAATCGAGTAGTTTAGGAATATCATTCTCTCTTTAGGATAGAACAGCAAATATACAACTTTATGCTGCTAGTAACTATTTTTAAAATTCAAAATTATTGATGAACTATGACAAATGGTGACCTGATATTTTTCTAAAAACTTATTCTTAGCCACAAATACCCATTTTTGGTAACCATTCACAGTTTTTTCTTTTTTTCTGAAGTGTAGTCACCCACTGTAATTACAGTAAATTGTGATATAATAAACAACAGAACAAATTCATGATGTACAGACACAACAACTCAAAATTTACAATTCTGAAAAGTTCTTTTTTCTTCTTCTTCTTTTTTTTTTTGCTTCTAAAGAATTATTCATTTTAGTAAATCCCTAATTTAGCCAAACCATTCTGTTTACTTTTCAAGTGAATTTATCAGTTATTGAAAATATATATATTAAAAAATTTCAGTTCTATAAAGTGCAAGAAGAGAGGATTTTATTCAAGTACCATTATGTTTTCTTAATTCATATGTTCAAAAAAAAAAAAACTTATTTTTTTCAATAAATGATGTACAAATTTCAATTATCAAAAGGGAAGTTAGCTTATTTTTCGATTTTCATGCAATAATACTTTTAATAGCTCAATAATATTCCAAGCCTTTATATAAAATAAACAAAAATGAAAGCATTAGTTAAATCAACTACTTCTAATTTTGTCTTTGAGTAAATGTTCACATGAAGGGGAAGAAAAATCCATACTTTAAAATTAACATCAATTAAATAAACGATTCACAATATTTTCTATATTATTTACTTTATTTTTGCATGAATATCTAGAATAATATGATGAGTCATTGATAAAATGTAAATTGAATTTCATACAACAATGACTGTTGCATTTGAATTAGCACTTAGCAGAACAATATATTAATTTAAAACTTTCTTTAATGCTTGATGCTCAGATTCTTTCAAGCTGTAAAATATGATTTATAGTCTTTAATCAAACAAAGTAACTAAAAAAAAGGATTATTTTCACTAAAAACAAATTGCAATAAACTTTATTTGTTCGTCTTCATGAATTCCAAAAATAAATACAGCGCACCAATGTATTTACAATTTTTTTTTTTGCATGTTGAGTATTTTGCAGCTTTTTGTGTACATGATAGTGGCAATTAATATGATATCCAGTTGATTTTTAAATACATTAGGAGCAAAATTGAATAATAAATTTAGTTTTAATGATAAATTAATATATGCAAATTCTACTTTAAAATAATCACTGATTAAATATATCTATGTTAACTACTGAATTATCATCATTATATAGATTGTTTTTATAATCTTAATTTGGATAACTCTGCAGATAATTTATGGAAGCATATTACTTTGGACAGATGCTTAGTAATATCTTGTTTCTGAAATTTTTCTTATGTTTATTTTCCTACCTTACTTTTTTACTTACATTAAATTTTTTTTCTAGTTTAATCTGCTATTGTCATTAATATTTCCTTTTAAAAACAAATGAGATTTATAGTTTACACCTTCCATAATTTAAATAATATATCCTTTAAAAGTTTTTCATACAGAAAGAACAGAACTGTTTAGATTTTTTGAGTATTCATGAAAATGGATAAATTTCTCCCTTACCCCTCCCCCAGGATAAAAATTAAAATTCCACACCCCAAACAGTGATTTCCCACCAGAGCAATATTTTATAAGGTATTTCACAGCTTCTAGTATTACCATATTTATTGACATAATCATGTTTTCCCTTTTACTGGAAAAAATGACAGACATGGAACATAGCTAATTTATCTTGGAAAGGATTGAACAACAACAACAACAAAAAAATGCTTAAAGTCTTGCAATAGCCAATACAATCTTGGAGCAGTATTGAGGTATAAAACGTCTTAATTTCTTAAGAGAACTAAATATACAGAACTAAGTAATTGAAATGGATCTTAAAAAATTAAGGAAATACATAAATTTATGGAAGAGTTAGTTGAAAAAATATATATAAGTCCAAACGAAAGTATTTTAGAGTAAAAAAAAAAAAAGACAAGAATAAAATATTAATTAACCATTATATTTAAAAATTTAATTCTGAACAATTTTTCTGCTATTTACTAAACCAAACAATTGTTTATATAAAATTGTATAAGCTTAAAAATTCAAAATGTTTATATATAAGTATAATATGTAATACACATACAGATTTGATTTCTAAATATATCTGCACTGGTCCATACTTCAATTTAAAAAGCAGTCAGACATATCAAAAATGTTTCTGCAACATTATCATACATTCATTTGTTGATTCAAAAGCTTCTGGAATAGCTTTAATTAAATATTCCTCCAAATTAATGTCATGAGTGATTATTATCTAATGTAGTTTTAATTTTATAAAGATATTTTCGACCTATATATGTATGTGTGTGTATATATATATATATAATTAATTCTTTCTGTAATTTTTTTAATTTTCTTGATAGGGGAAAAAAAAAAAGGTTTTACATGCTTTCAAATATGTTATGAAAACTTTAAAGACAGGATACTTTTAACTGTACAATATACAGTAGTCTTTAGTAAAATTTCTTAAACAATAGAGGAAATGATGAATTCAGATTCAAATTACTAAAATCATATTCAGCATTTATGCATTCAAGCCAATTAATATTTATTCTTCAAAGCCTATCAATTGAAAAATTTGGAAATGGTCAATGGACTTGTTTGTTATTAAAGTTTCTCTTATTTCTTTTGGAGAAATGCAATAGGAAACAAATTGAAAACAAATTCAATTATTTATCTCAGAAGAAGCTAACAGTCTATTTCGGCTTTTTTACAATCAACAAGTATATAAATGATTTATGCATACATATGTATTTAAATATGTTTAAAAACAATTTTAAATATAAAAGACATACTATAACAACAGATAAAATATAATACATTAATTTTTTATAGGAATATATTACTTTGAGTAGTAGATATAGGCGGGCATGATATTGTAGGTTGTTGAACTACAGCTTCAGAAGATGAGGATGCATTAACAGGTAAATAGGTTTGATGTTCACCATCCCAATACAAATACTGTTGAGCCTCAGAGTTATAATAATATTGAGAATTGGAATCATAGTACAGACCAGTGACTGAGTCATAATAATAACCAGATGATTCCTCATACTGGTAAGTTGATATATCGGGTAATGGGTATTTATAATATGTGACACCACCAACAATTACAGTTCCAAGACTTGCCATTTGAGCCTAGAAGGGAAAGAAAACCCTTACATTTTAATTAAATTTATTATGATAAAATTATAACAGAAAAAATTACTTTACAAAAAATTACTTAAGTTCTCATCGATCATTTTGAAAATAATCACAAATAATAAAATTAGGTAAAAAATATATGGAAATTTACACAAAAAAAAAAATAATTCGAGATAAAAACCAACGTTTTTATTTATTCATTGGCATTTATTCCACATGCTAGCCTCGATCCCGAAGGATTAATCAATCCTAGTGCTGCTGTAGCTGGAGCAGAATTGGAATATTAGTTAAAATTTGTTGCAAATGTCTAAATATTGCATTGTTAGGCGAGTAAGAACAATTCCCCAAGTTTCAGAGCTCTAGCTTAATGGGAAGTTGGTTAAATTAATGATCAAAAATTTGATGACACACTGAAACACACACAGATACGCACCAAGTGAAACACATAAAAACGTTGTAAAATGTTGTTTTACTCAACAACAAATTTTGATTCAAGTATAAATCAAAACAATTCATGATGCAATTTATGGTTTTTATGAAATCTAAATGCTTTATTTTTCATTTTTATAAAACTGAACATTAATAAAAAGTGTCAAAAAGTAGCAATTTCCATTACTTTAAAACTTCTGATAATGTCTACAAATTTATTTATGATAATTCTATTGCACACACAATTTAAATATTTTCTTTATTTTAAATCAAGAAAAATATTCATTTTAAGCTGTTCTATAATGTAATTGGTAATGATATTGATAAAAATTATTAATCTTTTTAAAACACAAAATGAAAATTACCTGATTTGGAACTGATGAATCTACATTTGAATCTGAAATTAAATATTTTTAAAAAATTACAACTTTAAGATTAAAAAAATAATTAAAAAATAAGTCAAATTTTAAAAAATTGTACAAAAAATATGGATAATATACTACTTGCAGCTTACATTGAGCACTATCAGCAGTAGATGGGGCAACAGCAGCAGTGGAGGACACACCATAATATTGATCATATGAATCATCTTGTTTCTAAAGTGGGAAGTAAACATGCATATATTAATGGTCAAATTTGTGAAATCCTTTTGGATAAGATATATTTTTAAGCTCTGGAGGCTAATTATTCCTTTTTATTTATTATTTTTTGAGAAATACCGTCAAATAATATATCATGTGGAAAGATAATCTTGTAAAAATGTAAAGTAATAAAGTTTGTTTAATTATATCTATTCTACTAAAAATTATAGCCCAAGGATCAGAAAAAGGATGCAAAATTTCCTTAGGTATTTCCTTCATTTCAATGTAGCTAATAAGCAAAGGAGTTTAAAGAATCTATGAGACATGATTTTCTTTTGCAATGAGTCAGGATTGTCCTAATAGGATTCTATCAATGTATTAGGTGATTGCTATCAAGTTGATTGATTTCCTTTTTACATTTAATCAAGTGAATTTTTTTAAAAAAATGTATTCATACTCAAATAACTAATAACATTTCAATCAATAAAATGAACATTGTCTCAAATTTGCTTGATTTTAGAAGATGAAATCAGTAGTTCTTGAAATTAAATATTAGTAAAAGGATCAGCATTTGTGTATGAAAGTCTGTGGCCAAGGCACAACACAATTGTACAATACAAAAATATTCTTAAATGTTTCTTATTCTGAAAAAGTAAACTTAATTGTTGAATGCTAAAACTATTTCCTGCATTAATTTTTCTCCTTGTAAATAAAAAGGGGGGAGGCGCTGATTGTTGGAATATGACATCATTTGTTTGCATCATTCTTATTTTTGCAGTTCATTCTTATTTTTTTTATTCATACGTCAAGTTTGCTTAGGATTTTCATCTGTATAAGTTTTCACTTAATGAGTTGGCAAAAACAGTCTCTATTGCTATATGTAAGTATTCTAGCTGTTTAAGAAGTGTGTATAGTGCACATGTATCCCAGATAACTAAGCAGTAAGAAGCTTAGTTAATTTAATGTATTTATTTAAATTATTTTAATGAAATAAACAGAAAAAAGTCTTTATGTCTCAATTTTAAACAAGCTTAATAATAGATTACAAAGCACTGGTCAATATTGATAAGAACAACTTTATTAGTGAGTTAACAGTGAACTTGGAAGCCCTTAAGTCATATCTGTTATGGGCTCACAGCCAAATAAGGCTCAAGTTTTAGTGATATTTTGTGATTCAAAGGCTGCTTTGTAGACCATCCAACTTAAAGGTACCTATTTGGTCATAGAAATTTATACCAATCTAAGAACTCTACTAAGTCTGAGAAAAACCTTTTTCATGCAGAGGATCTCTACACATGTTGGAATTGAAGACAATAAGATGGCGGATTGGCCAAGGAGGCAAGATCGCTTAATGAAAAAAATTTCACACCTTCTTTGTTGCAAATGCAATCACAAACTACAAACTGAGAGATTCAACCAATAAACAGAGTCTTCTCCTTTCCTGCTATAGACCTATCCATTCCTTAATATACTTCTCCAAATACTCATGCTTAAATTTTTTGTCTGTATTAGCAAAGATTAAGTCAATACTAAATTTCTGTCCTCCCCCTTTTAATTGTCAGATTTTTTCAGAAAATGCAAAGACTAACCTTCCCACCTTCATTATTAGTTTGTTAAATTCTTTTTTCACAATCATCATATCACAAATAAAAATTTTCCATGATTATCAAACCAAATTCTAAAATCATTATTTAAAGGATAATTCAGCACAACAGCTAATTTCCTTAATGATTCATACAACTGAATTTGCATAGCTAAAATATAGATAAATAGCAAATGATAAGGTTCTATTAACTGAGAATTGAAATAGCATTTGTTATTGAGAAAACTGAATTTCTAGAATTTTTTAATAAATATGCATAAAAATAGTGGAAATATACTAAACTTTCAACTCTAATTTTTTTAACTGTAAATGGATAAAAACTGTAAATTTTAAAAGAAGTTATATCACTATACAGTTATATAATTATACATCTTACTCATTTGCCAGGGTCTTGACCCTATATTACAACTTAGTGGTGATGTTTGCCTACTTTACTAGAGCGCCAGAGATTGCATGTACTGAACACTTGAATGTTCCCCCCCCCCTCTACGACTTTTTAGAATTTTCATAGATGTTCTGATCTTTGTCTTTTAATCAATGATGATTTTTTGGGTCTGTATTTTAAGTGTATTTGTAATTCATTTTTGATGTTTGTGCAAGTGAACAGATGTTTATCCTTATGAGCCATAAGTAACAACATATAATTTTACATTATGGTCAAATTTTATACTTTCGTATACCTACCTGATTAGTCCACTGGGCAGCAGCAAGAGCAACAATTGCAGCATTGGCACTACCAGAGCTGGGAGGGGAAAAAAATCTATTCAGATGTTTATTATACTTGAAAAGTTTTTTAAAGCTTAATTTAAAAATAGAATTCCGACCAACTATATAACTAAAAACTTAATTTTTGTTGATAATATAAATTGAATAACATAAAAATAAATGAAAATTACAGTAAAATTATTATTTAAAAAAATTAATTACTGATTTAAAACTGCAAGCAAAGCTTGTGAGAAGGAGAAAAGTGTTTAAAAATTATACACTTGCAAAATACTTATGTAAATGATCTTGTATTCTTATCAATGTTTAATTAGAATAAAAGAATTGATTCATAAATTTTATAAATAGGAATAATTCAGTTTCCCTACCATTTTTATGTAGAAATTGACAACAATACAATCTTAATATTTTTTTGGAATTAATTGAAAAATTAAAATTTTCATTTAACTTGCAAACATAATTCAAGCTTCAATGATTCAATTAATGAAAACGTCTTATCTTAAATATTTTTTTAAAAACACTCACAACACATATATATAATTATGAGAAAAAGTAATTTTAAGAATTTCCTCAAATATGAATTTAAGTGTCTCACTCTGTAATGCCACAGTTTACTGCAAATGGATGAAAAAATTATCACACACTTTCGTGTTAATTGCTTATTTTAAGAAACTTAAAAAAGCAAATAACACAAATAGCACAGATATAACTGTGCTACTTATATTCTATGCCTGAAAAATTATTGCTTTCCATCATTTTCATCGCATAATCTAGAATAAGAATTTATTTTCTAATTTTAGCATGTTTGCAGCCAAATCTGTTATGGTATGTATATTCACACTCACCAAGATCCCCAACATTACACAAGACAATAATGAAAATATGCCTGTTATGGCCAAAGAAAAACGTTCTTCATTTAATAGAAATATACATTAATACCTATGTTTAAAATTCTGAAACTGAAGGAAATAAAATAACTGGATTGAAATTTTGGGAAAAATTTGCTGAACTCTTGATCAGACAAGTAATGAACTCACTTTCAGGGCAAAAGAACTAAAACATAATTTCCATTATTTGGAAACATTCGACCTATGGAGCAGACCCAACCTACAAAGTCATGTAAAGTTTGTGCTGGACAGAAGGTAAGAGGGCAAAACAAGGTAAGCTTTAAATAAAAAAAAAATTAAAAATGCTGTGTGGGGAAAATTGTTTTATAACTTAACCTTGGATCACCCCCAGGTGTAGCAAAGATTTCTATTTTTACGGGTGGAAGGTATGAAATTTCAAGTGATTCAAACACTCAAACAAGATTTCTTATAGAGATGAGTTGTGAATATTATCCTCAGTCATTTTTCACTAAAGTAAACAGAAAAGTGATTTCTCTATGCTGCTAATGGTTTCAAAATAGCAACTTTCCATAAAAAATTGTTGACATTTGATTTAGCTTTAAATGGCCTTTTATTGTTGCAGACGTAATGCAATTCATCATTAGCATTGACTTTCAACAGAATTTTGGTTTGTTGGTGGATATAAAGAAACTAAGTTTGATTGACTCTTTAAATCCACAGAGAGTGATATCCCTGTACTGAAAACCATCATTGAGAATTAGGAATAACATACAAGGAACTATTAAGAAAGTTCTATAATCTAGCATTTCATCCCTACTGTTACGCTTCCTATTATTGGAAGAGCTCAACAGATAAATTAATCCTTGCAGACTCCTTACAAGAGCCCTTTCAAAATTGTATAATGTTTTCAAAGGGACTTTATTACCCTAATCAAGGGGGAGAAACGCCTCAATCTTGCTTTGTTCCTGGCTGAATCTGATGAGACTGTGGGCAGGAACAGCAAACACACCTCTCGAGGTATGGCAGAGGAGGGTCAAATTTCATCTCAATTCGTGAGACTGGAGGGGAGTCCTGTGGAGGTTTGCATTAATCACCATTCTGTGATTGCATTGACCATCTTGTTGTGAGACTGTCATTATTTATTAACTAAATGATCTGGGAGAAGTACACTACAACTCTACCTACTGTTTACCAAAACATTATTATTTTACTTACTTCTTAAAATAATTTTATAACTATTTATCAAGACAAATTTTCATTCTTTTAATTTCTAATGGATACATATATTAATTTATGTTGCTGTAATTGAATATATTGTATAATGGCAAATGATTTCTATTCACTGTAAACTAAAATAAAATTTTACATAATAATTCATATGTATGTTTATTAAAATACTTTTAAATCTACAAAGTGCATGCATGTATAAAGTGCAAAAAAATAATGCTGAAAAAGATCAAAAAAGATAATTTTCACGGTGCTAATGTAGATAAAGTGGAGAAGGTCAAAATTACCTGTTACGTGATGCTAAAGATCTTTTGGCATAAGATACAGTAACTAAAAATTAAAAAATGAATTATTTCTACTATTATTAAAGTAAAATTGATTTAAAAATATAAAGAGATTTAATACTACTGATAGTCAATAGCAAATACATAACAATGCACTCTTTCAAATAAATATTAATTTTATCAAATAGAAAAATAAAACTAAATATAAAATATGTCCGAGATCCTTTTCTAGTTACTACTGATAATATTAAAATCCCATGTCATCACATAAATAATGATCGAAATAGTAAAATATTTCTCTTTTTCAATTATTTCTCGATTTCATTAGTAGTATCTTTTTTAATGGAATAAAATAATTGATTTTAAATTTTTTTTATTTTTCTGGTCCAGGAAGATCAGATCAATGATAATTTTTATTTCATAAACCATGGTTGTCATCAAAGATTCAAGTTCAGGAGTTTTGAGAGCCATTTTATAATTTATTGGTATTAAAAGCTCCTAGTCTTGCATGTAAAAATGACTAGCTTTACCTCTTTGATTAGATATTTTATCACCGACCAAATCCATATTTATAACTCTCAAATAAGCGTTTTTCTTACCAATCCCTTTCATATTCCAGAACAAGAGACTTGCAATAGGCTTTAACATCATTATTAGACTTAAATCTTGATTTACTACCCACTGCATAATATCTCTTTTTGTTTTATCCTTTTGAAGAACAGTGTTCTTTATCCAAACAATTTGTATCGACAAAGAATCAATTCAGATTTTGATGAAAATTCTTCAGTGGTCTTTGCAGTTGCATATATAATCATATCACTAGTAGTATATTTGGTAATACGTATTCCACTGTAATTATTTTACTTGTTTGTGCTGAATAACATCATACAATTAATGCGTAAGCAGATTTAAGAAACCAGAATTTACGCACTTCTTTTTACAGCTAAATTTTTGAGTTATGCAAATAAAATTTATTACATGATAATTTTTTTTCATCGTCTTTATAATGGACATTTTCAATATAACCAATATGCTAAAGTAGTGACCATGGATATATGTATTTTAAAATATACTTTCTGTTCCCATTTTGTTACTTTTATTCCCATCTGATTTTAATTTTTATTTTGGAAAAAGACTTTTCTAACAAAGCATACTCTTAATATTATCTTGTACTTATGGATGAGGTTTCCGCTGTGAAAATTCAATTTCCGTTTTTATTTGAACTGATCCTGCATCGTGGTTCAATATGGTGATATCAATATTCAAGCAAGCAGTTTCAAAGCCAATCACTAATGAAAGAACCAAATACAATTATTAAGTATTTCATTTTTCTCCAAATGTAGCATTGCCAGTATGAGATGTCATTCTATTTCTGGTAAAAACAAAACTATACACCAAATTAAAGGAATATGTCATTGCAATATAAGGAAAGACAAAGAACGAAGAAAATTAGATGACTGCAAGCAGGTGAGCAAATTGGTGATAATAAAACTATTCAAGCTATTACGCATTAAGTATCATCACACAAATTCAATCAAGGTGTCAGAATCACTCCTTTTAGAGCTATTCTTACAACAGCTATCATCATCAGTACAATCTGTACTTGATAGCATTCAATCACTAAGAGTTCAAAAAGCTTCAGAAGTGGCCAACTGCAATCCAGCAGTAATACCTATCCAGGTAAATCCTAGCTTTGATGTTTCTGAAAAATCAGAGCTTTTTAGAGAACTCAAGACTTTTATAATAAGTAAAAGAAATACAACAAATGAAAAACTATCCTTGAAGTTGTTCTTATTCTTGTCCAAGGTCAAAAAGCTCTACTAGGTTGGTAGCATCAAATTTGTGTTGGTATCATCAAAAATTTGCCTTCAAAATGAAGCAGTGTATTCAGCACTGCTTTTTTTACAGAAACATGAGTGGGAAAGAGGAGTAGCAACATATGGCTTCCTTGAATTGTATTATACAGAATATACTTAATTCTATATAATACATTCAGAACAATACAAAATATTACACATGAATTACTATTAAAACCATAGCAATATAACAACTGATAATAAGTAATTACAGATTAGTTCATAATTTATAATATTAGAACAACATTAAAGGAAAATATAATTCTCACCTTGTCTTCCATCAACATAAAAATTTCCTCCCATGGATAGAAGAAGTTCATACAATTGAATAGCTTCAGATGTGGAATTCAATTCAACAAATGCATATCCACGAGATGTATTTGTTAAAGAATCTTTAGCAACATGCAAACTTTTAATTGGGAGAGTAGTTAATTGGCCTAACATGGCTAGAACTCTACCTTCAGTTGTTAGAACATCAAGATTTCCAAATAACAAAGCTGTAAAATTTAAATAAGTAACAATCAATTGATCAAACATTTAGGTGCTCTGATGTTATACAGGTTTTAATGAAGAGTTTGAAATTTTTTTGATAAAATTCTGGGATGTTTTAAAACAAATATTTGACATATTTTTAAAATAAAACTTTAAGAGAAGCTTGTTAAACTTTAAAGACTGTACAGTACTACAATACAGCACTTTAAAAATATTTTCATAAAATGTTAAATATTAATAAAATGAAAATAATAAAATATGACATAATGCAATCAACAATAAACGCAATCATTTTATTAAAGACCCTTTCTGATCATTTGCATTTACTTGCATTTTTTTAAAAAATATTAAATTTAAAGTTATCCCTCCAACTCAAAAGTTACTATTTTTTATTCATCTTTACATTCAATTTGAATATGAATTTTAAAACGAACAGCTTTTTGTAATTCTGTGCACCACCGTAAAAACAAAATAATCTGATTGGTAAAGAGTTGCTTTTAGCTACATTCTTCAAAATTTTTACTACTTAATACATACACATAACTTAATTTAATAGTTTTTTCATTAATCTAAATTAAGCTCCTCTACAGTTGTCTGTCTTGTGTTGGAAATTATTATTACCATGATTTGTGTGAACAGATTCAATTAAAATGTAGTTTTCTATCAAAATAAGTGCAAATCAACTGAAATACAATTTACTTGAATCCACAAAAAACTAAAACAAAAGAAGAAACATGTTCATCTACAAGGCAAAAATAATAATAAATTTTAACTTTAAACTACTATAAGTTAGAGAAAAGGGACTTTACATATCTTAATATTATACTTTATTGCCTTACAAAACAATTTTAAAAAGAGAATTAAAAATGAAATAAGTCAAGGATTTTTTTTTCAATTTTTCATATAAAAAATTTAAAACACTTATTAAAATGGACATACAAATTAATATTCTTAAATTTGCAGGCATTCATGGATGTTTCCGCATATTCATATTTTCAAATGAAATAATCAGTTAAGTTGATATAAAACACTGATATGATAATTACAAAATTAATGTACTTACTATTTGAGGGAGAACTGCTAATTTCATTGTAACAGTCTCCTTGTTGCCATTCAAAAGTATCTAAGAACAGCAAAAAAAAAATCTTTAAATATTCATGACACAAAAATGGGTATATAAAAGTACAAATGATTTAGTTTTATGATTCATAAGTTAAAGCAGGAAGTACACAAGTTTTGATTCCTTTGTATTTCTATACTAATTTTGGAAGTAGGACATTTTAATAGTAAATTCTAAATCAAATACATTGCTGCATATGGCATAATTTACTTTGAAATGAGCTCATTTATAAAGTAAATTTTTTTAAACAGCCAGCATTCATTTTTTTTCATTCACTGTTTAAAGAGGAACATTTAAAAATAATGCACATTTTAAGAGCATTTTTTCACCATCACATATTATATTTCATCACATATTATATTTTACCATATTTTATTTCTCAATTTTTGGAGTAAACCACTGCATTTATTAATTGCTTATTAATGTTGAACTTAGAAGCAACACAAGGGCTATTCAGAACTAAACTCATAATTTTGAACTTTGGTCAAGAGAAGATAACACCTGAGCTGGCACTTCCTTCTTCAAATTAAAATAAGAGGTCTTGAAACCTAATCAAATTTAACATTCATCAGCTTACTACAAAGTGGGTCTTTAACGGCATTAGGACTCAAAACCGTGACTCAACAGAACAAGCCAGCAGCAAGTTAACACTATCTTACTGCAGCCACAGTAAAACACTGCAATATATATATTTTTCACAAGATAGACTTCATAAATGCTGAAACAGACAAGATATAAAATATATATATATATTTATTGAGATAAAAAACAACAACATACCTTCTCTTGCAGAACCACATTTGAAACAGTAATCTCTTCTTTTAAAATTATATTTCCCACACTAAAACAACAATAGAAAGTATTTTTACCCATACAAGCCAATGTGTTAAAACATTAACAATTTGAAGTAAGTATGACTTTTTTAAAATTAGTTTTGCATTTAAAAAAAAAAATTGTTTGCATCAGAAATTTGTCTCAGAAATATTAAAAGAAATAAATTAGTTAAATTTTAGAGGCATTATGTTTGATCAAATTAAAATACAATAGAAATCGAATGAATTTATTGAAATTTTGACAAATGTTAATATACTTTTAAAATATTCCTTAATAAAGAACTCAACTCTTCCAGAAATTTAATAAATTATTTTCAATTCATATTGTAAATATATATGTGAAAGATTTTAAGAATATGTAAGCAACATGGATAGAAAATAATTTCCAATTTTCGACAAATCACATTGAAATAATCATTTGGTGCAAAACTTGATGCCTTAAGAAAAAAGTCCGAAACACTTATAAAAAATTGGTACAGTTACAATTTTCTAATGATAAAACACTTATATTTTAAACATATATTGACATAAATATTTTAAATATTTCAGCAAAAATAAGACTCATGCTTGTAATTAAGACACCAGACAATGCCCTATATTTATTTTTACTTCCATCTCTCATACAAATTTTAATGTTTGTTTGTTGTACAAATCCGCATCATTGACCTAATTACATAAAAAAAAAAATTAAGGTGCTTCACTTATCTATAAAAGAAGCTGTAAGCATATATATGCAAAAAAAAAATTCAATTTTGATATTTTTTGAAACCTCCCCCACCCTTTTTTCCATGTTTTTCAATTGATGTAATAATTTCCCCCAAATCTTTTCTATTCAAAAAATAGGATGCACATTTTAATTAGTTTAATGTATTTCATTTTTTGAAATTGGTTAAAAAATAATGGAGCCACATTAGTTTTTGTTCCAGATCAAATATATTTGTCATCTGTATTAATAAATATGATCGTGATGTGATTGCCTATTAATGTTACACAGAGAAGCAGCATGAAGGTCATTGTAATTGGTTGTATAGGTGAAGGACATTGTAATTTAGAACCATGGACAAGTGATGAGGATTACATCTGAGCTGATAAATCCCTCTTCAAATCCATATTAATTAAAGGAATAGTTCGTGATTGTGTAGTCGAGGATGTAGGAATATTGCATAAATTAGAAGCTTGAAATCTGGTAAGCTGAATTACAAGGGTACCAAAAGTGTGCACACCAAAATCCTTTTTTCAAAATTACCTCTTTGTTGAGCTTCTGGCTTTCTATCTTCATGTAGTTTTTTTTGAAGGTCTTTATACTTATTTATTTGTTTGTTCTTTGTAGCAGAATTATAATTGTTTTGAATGAATAATTTAATAATGATATTTAATGAGCAATTAAATATCCTACAACTAAAAATTATTTTCAACAAAGCACTCAAAATTTTTACAAAAGCAACTGAAATATTGATAATTATTTTATTTAAAATATCTTTACTTACTTCTAAAATCCCAAAATCAAATGCCTTTAAAATATAAATTATTTGTCAACATAGCTAATGCTTTCTATGCTTTTCTGTCACTCCACTGTACCAACAATGATTTAACCACCAAATGACAATTGGTTGTAACCATTAGACCTTGATTCAATCACAACCTTATTTTTCATCTGCTTTGTTTCTATTTTTTTGTTGCTAATTTGAATTTACTTAAAAACTTTTCTTTTTCAGTTTATTTTCTTGAAATTAACCTTTTTACTCTTTTTTAATACTTTTCTTTCATGTTTTTAAGATTTATCTTAATTAATAATGTTGAAGCAATTTTTTTTTTGTATACTTTGTAGCTTTGATATCAAACAAAACATCACAAGATTACGAATCTTGCACAATCTTAGAGACGCAAATTTTTTTCAAAGGCTGCATTAATGTTGGGTGTTTAAAAGAATTGATAGATTTTTGAAAATAACACTAAATATTATCAATTTTGGATCTTTTAAATCGTTTCATTCAGAAATCTATTAATCCAAACGAAACAGCATTTACACAGTGTTTAGAATAAACATTTGGCCTTCAAAAAAAAAAAGAGAGAGAGAGAGAGAAAGAGGGAGGAGAAAATATTAATAGATTTTATACAGATTTTTAGCTACATAACCAATGAACAAGTTTTTAATACCCGCCCCTTTCACTCTTTTTTAAGATTTCTGATCAGCTAGTTAAATATAGTCCTGATGTATTATATCGCAATCCATGTATATTTGTTATTATTTATTATTCTGCACGGATTCTTTTAGAGATCATTATATTAATTCATTTATTTATACCTCATTTAAAAAAATTATACTAACATACTTTCCTAAAAATTTGATGCAGTTTCATTTTAAACATTCACCCCAGCAAAGAGTGAGTTCTCCAGCTAGTAGATTACATTTAGCTTATCCAGAAAACAATAAATTGATAATTTCAAATACAACCTAAAAAATTTACATTCCTTAACAGCAAAATAATGGAAAACAATAACATTGACGAGATGTATTTGTGAACTTGTCAGAAAAGGCTTAATTAAAAGAGACAATTTTGGATTCAATTTCAGGATATCCTAGTTATAAAAGTTGATTAACTCTGTCTTCAAGTAATATTATAGAGAAGGATCCAAACTCAGAACACAATTTCAGTTTTAAAAATATCCCAATATTTAAAGAAGTAGATGTGGTTATATCATGCATGTCCAATTTACCATACAACATCTTTAAAATTTGAAACATTTCATAAATAAGTAGTTTAGCATTACAATACAGGAGACAAAGTATGGAACATATCTGATGTAGAACAAAATGGATTGATTCAAACAAATGATCAGTATTAAAAAAATATTTTACTCTATAAATACTAAAATCATAATATAATCAGGAGAGCATTTTTCATTCTTAATAAATGTGCAGAGTTCAAGTCTTACTTTCAAACGTGAAAGCAGTAAAAAAAATTATGATGACTTAGTGTCTATTAAATATCTAATCATATTTATATTTTTAGGTACAAATGTAAATTTCTAGTATAGGAGAAAAGTATTTAAGGGCATTTTGTTTTAACAACATTATGATAATTTTAATATTTTAATATACTCTTAAAATATAATGCCCATAACTCACACAAAATAAGTCAATTTTAATATAAACTTTTGTATTTTGATGAAAGTATAAGGAAAAAGGTAGTAATCAAGAGTTAAACTGCACAAAAATTAAGAACCAATGAACTACATTATTGATCTAAAATATTATTAATCAAGAAAATAACTTAGTATAATGGAAGGTGGGGCAGTTTGATCCTAGAAACACTACTATGCACTTTTTGTACATTCTCTATTTACTATACAAAAGAGATAAAAAAAAAAAAGTACTCTGTTAGAATGCATTACATAACAAGATTGATCAAATTACCATTGATGCAAAGTCTGTCAATTAAACTTGATTAACAAAAGGTAGATGCTTAAAGAATTTTGACAGAACCTTCATTTTAAAAATAAACCAGTTCATTAGAAAATCTCTTTCAAACCAAAATAGTTACAGTTGCTACAATCAAAATTGAAAGAATAACTATGATGACTTCTCTAAAAACATATTAATATTCCTTAAAAAAGCTTCTTAATGATCAGAAATATACCTTAGGACAGTCCCACTCAGCTTTATTGAGCATATGACGAGTTCCCAAAAGATCTTTTGGGATACTGTAGTGAAGACTGGCTCTATTGCTTCCATGAAAAATAACTACACCCTGTAAAAAAATAATAATTGGTATTAATTTTCAAACATATTGCAACATATTCCCGAAAACCATTAACTGTCTTCAAGGAGGGGATCCTGTGGCCAAAGGAAAGATGAAATCCAGAAAAACAAAGATGTGGCTAGACGAACAACATGCAATGATGATTTAAAAAAAAAAAAAAAAATCACTGGCAATGAATATTTCTCCATATTTGAAATCACAAGGGAAAGAGGGACCTTCATATTCCAAAAGAATCACTTGTTTTCAGAAGGTGCTGACTGGTTTATTGAATCAGATGTGATTAACACCAAATAAGGACATTTTTTAAAAGACAAAATCGAGGGTAGTTATGAACTAAAAATATGATTCTGAGGGGAATTAAGGCATCATTTTTATAATCTAATATTTTTTAACAATAAAACGTTATGAAATCTTAAATTTCAGAAGCTTTAAGAAAATCAGATTTACAATACATATTAATCAATATTACAGATGATATTGTTAATATTTATGAAATTCAAAATAAATATAGTTTAGATATATATAGTCAAGTACAGCTGATGGGTAACTTTTTCCTAAACTACAACTATTTTTAAATGATTTATTTCACAAAGTTCACAGTTAACAAAATGCATAAAAATATAAAACAGACGAATGAATTAAAGTCAATAAATGCCACATACATTTTACATAAAAAGTGGAATGGAGTGTTACAAAGGAAATAAGTCAGAATAACAATAAAGAGTTTCGCTCACAATTTTTAAACATGAGTAGCAAAATACAATAGTATTTAAAGAAGTTATTAATGAAACTTACTGCCAGTATTTACCAAAATTTATTAACTGATTTCATACATTGCTATTTTTTTATATTTAGATTCAGTGCATTTAGGATTTAAAAATTTTGATTCTGTATTAGCGATGCACTTAGAAGCAATATAATGGCTATTGAAGATGGACCTCATTATTTTGAACCTCTATCAAGTGATAAGGATAACACCTGTGTGTGAGCTGATACCTCCTTCTCCAAACTCCCACTCCAAGCCAATGAGAGGAGTCTCAACAGATTTAACATGCATCAGCTCCATTATACGATGGGTCATTGATGGCTTCAGGACTCAAACCCATGACTTGATGGAAACAATGCTAACAGAAAATTCCTGGCCATGATCACTAGGTTACTGTGGGCCACATTCCATTAAAAATAAATTATTTTCATAGAATCGTTTTATTTTATACAGCTACATCTTAAGTAATAAATATAGCTCTGAATGTATAAATTTATAATATTTATATGGGAAATTCTCTTATTTTACTTCTTATTTCAATGAAGAAATAATTAGAATTTAGGAAAGATCTTGATGCAAGTGATTTTATATTTCAATGAAAGCATGCAAAACGAATTAATAAACAATTATTGATGCAAATCACTCTAATGTGCAATAACTATGTTATTGTTGTAATTTTAATTTCCTTTCATTATGATTATTAATTTTAATACTCAAATTTATATTCAGCAGCTTTTAGTTTAAAGAAAAATGTATGTGCTTAGCTTGAAGTTAATAGAAAATAAAATACACGATTCTTTGAAAATCTTCAGTTAAATCTTTTCAAATAATTAAAATTAATGCTTAATTTTACAAAGATGTAAATGTGTTACCAAATTGAGTTAATCATCAATTGAAATTTGTCAATTTTCATGAATTCACATGAATTTCAAGGGAGATTTTGCAACCCAGACTCTTTACTTCCTAACTGATAAACTATGCTTCTTAGATTTTAAACATATAAGACATTCACAACATATTCAAAGGTGCATTGATTGTTTATTATTGAAATGAAAATTATTTTTGAGTTGTCATATTTTTAAGTATTAAATTAGTTTTAAAAAAATAATTTAATTTCTTTCAATCAGCATACAAAAAAAAAAAAAAAAAACCATATTTTTTTTTTTAATAAATAATTTTATATATTTTAAAAAAAAAATTTATTTTTTTTAAATAAAAAAAAAAAAAAAAAAAAAAAAACCATATTTTTTTTTTTAACAAAGCAATTTATATAATTTAAGATTAAAAGAAATATTTGTGAAATTGAGAATATACATAGAGCATTAAAAAACTAACTGCAATTATATAATTTACGATTAAAAGAAATATTTGTGAAATCGAGAATATACATAGAGCATTAAAAAATTAACTGACTATGTTCTTTATATGTAAATAAACATAACTAGGGAGGAACAGATTGGTGTATATATGTAGAAAATCCTAATGCACATGCATTCCAATCTGAAAAAGCTCCCTGTCATCAGTAGACAGCTGACAAAGGAAGTGTAAGTGAGCACTGATAGATTTTTGTTTTTCATAAAATGACAGAAAATATTAAATACTACTACTGCATTACATTTCATTTCAATCTTGAAGATTGTTTCCAATAGGTAATTGACAAGCATTACTTAAATTTAAATATAGTAAGGCAGTTCCATTTTTTCTGTTATTTGTCAGTGAAAACTCGGTATAATATTAAAACACTTGAATGAAGACACTGAATGAACACTTCACTGAATGACAGTCTACCAGTGAGTTACAGCTTCTTCAGACAAGGTAAAAAAAAATAATCTTGCAAGCACAATAGGATAAACTATATATATATACAGCAAACCATGACTCACTAGACATATTTATTTACACGCAAAAAATTATACTTAGAACATTTTTTTAATGCAATATTAAAAATAATTAATTCCATTTTTGTTAATTCAAATAATGCACCTTTTTTTTATGAGGAAAATTTTATAGAATGTCTGTAACACTCCTTTGCCAATATATACTCATGTTTCACATTAAAAAAATGTTAAAATTATATTTGCACAAGTTTGTTTGTTTTCAGTCACATCATAGGACAAACTGGCATCAGAGGATGTAGTTGAAAGTCTGTAACCTCACTTTTCAGTAGTGGGCTGGAGGTGAGGAGTCATGTGATTACAACAATGAAGTAGAAATAAATAGCAGTAACAAAACCTTGGTAAGTTCCTTCCAACGTACGGCTTCGGATAGTAACTGAAACTCCACAAAAGCATATCCGCGAGATGCACCTACAACACCATGTATATAAAGTGGTATAAAACATCACAATTCATGTACTAACAGCAATAACAAAAGGTCAATGAACAAAACTACTCTTTTTTTTCTTAGTCTTATCAAATTCACATACAAAAAATATATGCACAAATAAACATTACAATAAACTAACAAAATAAAACACTTTTCAGAATAATAAAACAGAGTCAACACATCCAATCTTATTAAAACTTTTTTAAACATGCATATTATGAAAAAATGAAATGGTAGAATACGTTTTCAATGAGATTTTTAAAATGAATACTAGTGTGCATAAAAGTGTAAATTACAAAAAAAATCTTTATTTGAAATGCTAACATCAGTCTTGAACAACTAACAAGACAGAGTGTTCCCCCTTTAGAACCAATAACATATAACTACTTTGATACAAATTTGGTTCTAAAGAGAAAAATATTAAGATATTTGTCAAATTATGAGCATTTCAGTTTTCAAAAGGTAATAACTGTTATATCACTAAATATTTTTAAAAATCCCACATGATATATAAAGAAATTTCAATATAAATTAATAAATAATAACATACAGGGAGGAAAAAAAGAGAATTAAAAGAAAAGAGAACAAACTCAAAAGATTTTGCAATCATATAAACTTTTCATTCAATCATAGACTCTAATAATTAGTACGAAAATGCATTTGCTGATTTTTTGAAGAGAAAATTTAAATACAAGGCTTCTGAAAACTGCCATTAGAAAAAATGATATAAAACTTCTAAAAGAAGAACATGACTAACAATGAAGAGTACCACAATGTCTGTAAACTAATACAGAATATTTTTTTGAAATCTTTAATTCTATTAACAAAAAACAAACATGAGAACATATTGTTTGAGTGAAAATAATAAAAGATCCCAAAGCAAGTTCATTTGTACTTTAAGTTAATATAATATATTATACAAATACAAAGTACTTCAATTTTACATATTTTTTTCTAGCAATGAGATTTGAAATGTAAGCATCGTTAAATATTTTTTTAAAAAATGATATATAATTATGAATGTTATTTCTAGGAAAATATTAAATATAGATTGCAAAACAAATGCCTTGCTTTTTTTCCTTGTGTTGCTTCTCAGTGAAACTTCAATGTGAAAAAACAATCCCAATCAAATTTCCACCTCATATCAAAGAAGGTGATAGAGTACCTCAAGAGGCATCCCTTTTGTTTTGATTGCAGGTTGAAAGCTTCCTTTAAAGACTGTGTCGACAACAGCCACCAGAATTCTCCGATAAGATTGCTCGGCTAGTCATGTACGTAAGTCACGCACGTACGTAAGTCACGCACGTACGTAAAAAGGAATGGTGACTATGCCAAAATGTGAATGATTACATTGATGATACATTTAACTTTTAAGTACAAGAAATGAAAATTCTGGGTATGAAATGAAGTCATGGCCATAGAGACATTACTTTACATTCAATCTTCGATCTTTAGAGTAATATAAGTGAAAAATGTCATTTAAAAATAACAATTTTATGTTCAGAAATACTAAAAATCAACCTAAACCGAAACACACCTGAGAAACACTTCATTAAAAAAATGTTCATGTAATAAAAGATGTTTGAAAAGAAAAAAAAAATCAGAATAAAAATACAAGTCTAAAATACAATTATAATAATCCTCATATAAAGGAGAAAAAAATTATAAAAATATTGAACAATAAATAATTATACATTGTAATAAACTTCAGTAATTTTAAAAGATAAAAAGCATCCTTACCTGTTCCTTTTTCTTTAATTAATCTTATATCTTTTGGTTTAAGACCATAACGTAAAACTTCATCTTGTATCTAAAACGAGAGAAAAAAGACACATGATTATATTCAAAGAAAATAATTACTTTTTAATTCTCTTCTTTAAATACATATGATTTCATTTAATTTATTCCTTTATAAATGAAAAAAGACTACTGTCAAAATATCTTATAACACACACAGTGTACTACCACCAACCACTAAGAGGAGAACACATCCAAACTGCACAAACAAACTTACACGTAATTCAACATTAGCACTTTAAATGACCAATAAGACTAAATATACAGTAGCTTCCATTATTTTCAAGGCATAGTCATTGACAAACAGTTGAACCTATAAATGCTGCTATTAGGTTTCTACCATTTCCCTCTCCCTAATTTCTATCTCTTGCATGTGGGACCTAAATGTGAGATTTGCCCTACTAGGTAATGTATATTAATATAAATCAAAAAGATTTTAAACAGGACACATAGGAGCACTTTAAGTACAATATAGACACTTTATAAGTGTCTGTATGAAAAACCATGTAAAGTTGTAAAAAAAATAAATAAATAAAGGGAGACAACTTTAATACTTTTCGCAATTCTTGTAGCTGGAAAAAATTGCTGCTATTATTAATAAGGTTCAAAGGGAAATAAATAAAGAACTCAGAGATTGATCTATTAATTTAATCAACATTTTTAATTAACTTTTAAAAGGAATTTTCTAATATCTCATCTTCTTGTAAGCTTAAGACTTTTAAATTTCATGAAATTTCACTTAAAAATTTATAGGTTACGAAGATTTAAAAAACAAATTCCTTAATATTAAATTTGCAATTCATACATCTGATGATATAACATAATTAGAAAAACTGACTCATCTGCAAGCAGTAATGTAGTAAACAGCCATTTGAAATACACAATATTTAGACGAATCTAACAAATTTTGAAAAAAATATTTTCAAAAATTAAACTGAATAATGAGAAAAGTTTATTTTAGAAGATAATTCACTATGTTACGTAATTAGTCTACTAACATCATAATTTAATTCACATTAACATTGATATCAATTTTGTCTAGCTACAACAAGTATTGTGAAAATATTAAGGGTCTCCCTTTTTTTTTTAAGACTGTACAATATTTAAGTGAGTCAACTTCACACCCACTCATTACAATAGAAAAAATAACAAATGAACTGCAAATCCTTATTTATTTTACCCTACTGATTTAATATATTTCATGATGGAAAGCTTTTCTTAAAAATCATATTTTTTCTTATGAATCCCAAATTTTATAATTTAATAATTCTTTTTTACCTTTGTTTGGTTATTTACTCACAAAGAGATAGTTAATTTAATTTCAATAAAAGTTTTTTTTTTCTTCTTTTTTCCCCCATTCATTCTTTTATTCGGAACACTGGTTTTGATAAAAACTAAGGCCACTCATTTTATAACAAGCATTTTTTACACACATTCTTTCAAGTTTATAATTGCCTTTTTTTACATGAAAATTATATAAATTATTTAAAAATTTATGATAGAAAGAGTTATGGGTCGGAAACCTCATGAAACTCTAATTACAATGAACAATGTAAAACATGGTATATGATTTTATTTTCAACAATTCCTCATGCCTAAAATACTATGATTAAAAAATATGCCTATATAGTGATAATTTGTTATTTCTCCAATATAGAATATGTGCAATTACATAGATATTACTTTCAAGATTAAAATAAAAGTAGACCATTTTATATCATTTCATTCATTCATGTTTTTTAAACAATAAATTAACAATTTTCTTAAAATTTAATAGTTCACCAAACATTGAGAAAGAAAGAAAAAATTAAAACTCTTTGTTATTTATAACAATCTTAAATGGAAAAAAAAAAAAAAAAAAAAAAAAATTTTTAATTGGTAAAAAAAATTTTTAAATTTAAAATAAAAAAAAAATCACAAAATTTTGCACTGGAGATAACTATATTTCAATTTGCATTTATTACATTTGTGAGTTTCTATCTCCAGTTTAATACTAAAATACCAATTCAATAGAGATATCATTGAATCACATTTTTCAATGTAAAAAAAGGAGAGGTTCTAACAACCCTACATAATACTTATATACCTCTCGGAATTGAAGTACTAATATAATTATCCATTCTTTTCAAAATGTCTAATTTTTTTTAAAAAAAAAAATGTATGATTAAGTTTAGCAATAATGAAAAATTAATTTTATTAATTATTAAATAAAATTTCAATTCTTAAAAATTTATATACTTAATGTTACCAAGGTAAATCACAATCTTTTTTTTTTTTTTTTACAATATGCAAGTTACATCATTCTAGAGTCTTGTGCCTTCTTAATTCAAATTGTGCCTTTTTTTTTAAAGTAAAGTGCACCCTGGTCCTTTTCAGAACTAAAATGAATTCTGAGCATATATCTCATAAATAACCTTGATATCACTGTTAGTTTTCTTGATTTGAAAAGAAGAAATAGACAAAGAAAAATCTTTTTTCTTCAAGCTCTTTTTGCTCTATTCTCAGGGACAAATGCGGAGATAAACAGAATTTGAAGGTGGTATAATAATAACAGATGCTGTCTTTCATACCACTTTTGCAGAGAAAAATTCTATGACTATTTTAAATGAAACTATATTAAAGAAAAACATATTTTCCTTGATGCAGAATTCGAAACTCTGGTATCAATTGTAGCAGGTTTAAAACCAATACAAATTGATCTAGAAAAATTATGCAGTCAAAACGCAATTTTTTTAACTGCTAAAAGAGTATTTGCTTTCATTATTGAAGAGATGAATTAAGAATTTGCTAAGAATATGAAATATTCTCTGGTCCAAAGAATTAGTGAGAAACTCAAAGTTAATTTATTGGATTAATGTAATATTTAATTTTGGAAGAACATATGATGCTGATGCAATTACTATTAATATTTCATGTTTACCTAATAAAATCTTTGATCCAACAAGCTAAAATAATTATTGCAAGACTTCTATTTTATTTTTTTCAATGAAAACAGATCACTGTCTAACTCTTCACACTCAGAAGGAAAGAGCATGGAAAGTTTGGAAGAAAAATCCTTAACATAGTATAAAAAATTAGAAAAAGTGATCCACTCAAAGTCATAGGTCCTACATCATTCAATTAGCAAGAGTTCTAGATTGAGAAAGATAGTGAACCAAGAACTGCAGTTATTTGACTCAACAGTAAATCAATCATCAAATATAAAACTGGATGAGGTGTTGGAAACAATTCCTTTAAAATCAGCTGAAGCTGAGAGGGCTTCTGTTGTTTTTAACAAAGTGAAAAGTTACATTGGGTGATAAAAGAGCCAGACTATTTACGTTTTCTGAAATCATACATTAAAAATGAATAATTAATATTTTTAACTAAATTTCGAAGCTTAACATATAAAGGAGCATAAATTAGAATTTATGAAAATCTTTATTTTGTATAATTATTGGTATAAATTAAAAATAGCAACTTTTTACATTTTTTTCAAATTGCCATGCAATCTGAGGAATCCTGGAATGACTGTTATGTTACTGGGCAGGAAAATGGGTGGGAAATCAAAAACCCTAAAGGGAATCCCAGAATACCAATTTCCCACAGCATAGGTTATCTCACATGCAAACACATTGTTATCATATCACGAGTTGAGTGGAAATAAAGATTCTAATTTATAAACATATTTGGTTTAATTATGGCCAACATGACATCCTATACATCTGGCAATGAGACATCAGGGATTTGCATTTGATACATTTTTCTGTTATGTCATATGTAATAAATTTTTGATTGGTTGAATATTTTTAACTGTCGATATGACTGGATAAAATGCAGATTTCTGTTATATATAATAAGCAAATTTTATCACCTTCTATTTATTCCTTATTAACAAGTATAATATGAATCACTTCCTGTTATACTTTGTTAATAAACCAGTAATGAACAACGAGTATGATGACCGAGTCATTTTTATTTTAAATAAAATTTAATTTTAAAGATTGGTGTTTGTTTCACTCTGCTTTAAGTTAAGAGTTGTGGCTTAATGGAAAAAATCTAGGACCAGCATCAGTCCATCACACATGATATACGATAAAGAGCCATACTGACAGTCTACAAAAAATAGAATTCCCTAAAAAATACAATGAAAAGGACAGCCAAAGTTAACTTAAGAACCTAAATACAACCAGCTGATATACAACCTAAATATATCAGCATACTGACAGTCTACAAAAAATAGAATTCCCTAAAAAATACAATCAAAAGGAAATACATAAAAAAAGAACAGCCAAAGCAAATTTAACAACCTAAATACAACTAGCACCCAACTGTAAAAAAAATATGCAAGTAAATACTTAACAGGGCATATATTTGTTCATCTATTGGGAATTTACAATTTTTTTCAATCAATTTTTCCACTTAGAGATATAAACCTCCCCTCCCCTTTGTACCCAGCTAAAGGTAAGCCTATGAGATGAAGAAAAGGAGAAAAAAAAAATAATTACAAGATGGAGAATTAAAAGTCATGGAGGCTCATAAGGACATCCCAATAACTCATCACTATAGACAGTAAACCTCAAATGTAGGTAGGACTAAATCAACATCACATTAAGCGCAACCAAAGAACTATTGTCAATGGGCTTTGTAATTTTGAATCACAGTCAAGTAACAAGAATGACACCTGAGCAGGTGTCTCTTTTTATAGCTTCCACATTGCACAATGGAAAGATTTTGAGATCCAGTTCCATTTAACATGCAGCAGTCCATTCTATTCAACATGACAGGTCTTTAATAGAATCAGAGCTGAACCTACCACTTAACTTGAACATTGTTGGCCCTGAGCATGAAAAATTGGCTTGTATAGTCACATAAACTCTATATATATCACAGCTCCATATTTACTCAATCTAACAGGTCAATTGAAAAGTCCCCGGCCTGAAACATAGATGGCGTTACTAGAATTAAATCCATATGATTTTTAGTTAGCCCTAACCCTAAAAGATGCATGTATAAATTTGACAGCTGTCAGATCATTAGTTTGTGAATTATAGCATTTTGAGTGAAGCAACTTTTGTTATTGTGAAAAAAATGGATAAAAAGGAATTTCGCGTGTTGATGAAATATTGCTTTTTAAAGGGAAAAAATACAGTTGAAGCAATAACTTGGCTTGAGGCCGAGTTTCTGGACACTGCCCCAGGAAAATCAACCATCAAGGATTGGTATGCTAAGTTTAGACGTGGTAAAATGAGCACCGAAGACGGTGGACGCCCAAAAGAGGTTGTTACTGATGAAAACATTAAAAAAATCCACAAAATGATTTTGAATGACTGTCAATTGAAATTGAGTGAAATAGCAGACACTCTAAAGATATCAACTGAATGTGTACATCATATCATTCACGAATATTTGGGTATGAGAAAGCTCTGTGCAAAGTGGGTGCCGCACGAGCTCACTTTTGACCAAAAACAACGACGAGTTGATGATTCGGAGCAGTGTTTGAAGATGATCAAGCGTAATAAACCCAAGTTTTTGCGTCGATATGTGACAATGGATGAAACATAGCTCCATCATTTCACTCCGAAGTCCAATCCGAGTGGACTGCACACGATGAACCCACTCCAAAGCGTGGGAAAACGCAACAGTCGGCTGGCAAGGTTATGGTGTCTGTATTTTGGGATGCGCATGGAATAATTTTCATTGACTACCTTGAAAAAGGAAGAACCATCAACAGCCACTATTACTTTGCGTTATTGGACCGTTTGAAGGACGAAATTGCCGAAAAACGGCCGCATTTGAAGAAAAAGAAAGTGCTGCTTCACCAAGACAATGCACCGTGTCACAAGTCAGAGAAAACGATGGCAAAAATCCATGAATTAGGCTTTGAATTGCTTCCTCATCCACTGTATTCTCCAGATCTGGCCCCCAGCGACTATTTCCTGTTCTCAGATCTCAAAAGAATGCTCGCTGGGAGGGTTGCTATAACCAGTGTATCACCCTTGAAGGGAATTATGTTGAATAAAAAAAAAAACTAATTTTGCCAAAAAAAAATGTGTTTTACTATGGTAGGCCGGGGACGTTTCAATTGACCTGTTAAGTAAGCTGTTGAGGGGCTTTTATAAACTATTCAATTGCAAATTATATATTCTACATTAAAAGATAACAGCATAATGTTTACTTACTTCATTTTCAGTGACACTGACATCTAAACCTTGTACCATTAGAGTGTTGTTTGGAATTTCTTCTCGCCAATCTCGTTCCCGTGATATCATTCTTTCACGATCTCTATTTCTGCGATCATCATCTCTATCATATGATCGGTCTCTTCCACGATCTCGGCCCCTTTCCCTGCTGCGGTCTCTACCACGATCATAGTCTCTGTCTCTATCATAACGGTCTCGCTCATGACGTCTGGATCTTCTTTCTTCATCATCATAACTATGAGAGTCCCGACGACTTTTTCGTTCATGTGAGCTATCTGGACTGTAACAATCTCTACCAAAGTTTCCACTAAACTGGCTCTAAAAATAAACACAAAATGGATACTCTAAGAATTTGTCTTTTACACATTTCATAATTAGAAAATTACTATTAAAATTATAATGAGAAAAAAGTTATTGGGTTGATTTTTTTTTGTTCCATCAAATCAACTATAAAAGGAATTTATAAAACTATTTCATTTTTAAAAAATTGGTTATTCATCAAATAATTTTTAATATATTTCTGACATAATGTTCATTGTATTACTAGTTCCATAATGTCCTCATTTCAACATGCAACAATCAATATGTCATACTTTTTCAAAACCAAAAAATTGATCCAATTTTATTGCTGAGATTAGAGAAAATTTCCCTTTTTCGCACCATACCACATGAAATTTGATTTCAGTGGGTTAATATTAGTCAAAACTTTTTTTACATACATTAGATTTGATTCTTGAGAATGTTGAAAATTAAAACAACTTAAATGAATTTCTATTATTGCATCACTATATTCAACAATTTAGAAGTAAAATAAATAATATTCCAAAAACAGAAGTTTTTGTTGACATTCTAAAACTATTTAATTTTTTTTTTTTTATAAAAAAAAAAAAATTTTAAAAAATAAAATATTAATTATTTGCAATACATATAATTACAGTTAAAACATGTCTGAATTAAATAGGACTACAAGAACATCCCGAAGCTTGCAAATGTTTATACATCTTTAGATGTAGATGTTAAAAGTAAGCATTATTTCCAAACAGGTGAAACTGCTATTGATTAAACAGGTGAACCTCCACACTGCACATGAGTTGAAAAGCTAGCAGGTTTCCAATTAAAAATCTTATTCCTCCAAAGACTAATGCAGAACAATATGGAATTGCCACCATATATTAAACATTAAGATAGTGATAACAAATACTATTATCACAGAAAAATTAAAATTTTAATAACAAAAACAACATCCATATAAGAAATTATCTCAAGTTTTATAGTAGTTTAAAGTTTTTAAGAAAGCTTTGGAGACTACATGTGGCGGTTTCCTTCCCCCAATCTACATACATATTTCATGCAAACAAGCAGAATAAAAAATCTTATAATAAACTTACTCTGTTGGAAGACTGATTCAGTGGAAGAGGAATTGGACCAGAAAATATTGCAGGATTTATATCAGTCTAAAATTGAATGTTAAAAATCTCTTAAAATGGATTTGCATTTAAATCGAGAAAAAAATAACAAGTTTAAGGAGGTATTTTAAAATACATAACATAAGAAAAGAGAAAAAAAAAAGTAAAGATTATCCTGTAAAATATCATCGAACATGAAAACTGGCACAATTCCAGCTAAACACATTCATTTCCAATCTAATCATCGTTTGGCAATAATGGTTGACGAGATTTTACACATTTACAAAAATAAATTTTGATTGCAAAAAGTTAAATATTTTCATGTGCATTATGAACACAAAAACTTAGTTGATATTGAAAAACTTATGTTCAATATCTTATTTCTCGACTATAATAATGTGATATGCAAAGTTAAAAAAAAAAGTTTTGTTGAAAGTTAAATTTTCCCTTAAAATTTAATTGAAGAATTAAATTTTAAAATTCTAATTTAAACCGCCATAGACAATGTTTCAAATTCTAATTTAAACCACCACAAAGTTATATGCATTACCATCCTAAATAGAAATAATGCAAACATAGAATTAAAAATTTTATAACAGATTTAAAGTACCAAAAAAAAAAAAAAAAAAATCAAAATTACACACTTTCAATAACTTCAAATAAAAAGAATTTTAAAATAATGTAATATAATTAGATTAAAAATCTCAAAACCTAATGAATATCTAAATTTGAGATAAAATTCAATTGTTTCAAAAAACAAAATTACGACTATTAAAAAATACATCCTGTGAAAATTATAAAAATCCCCCTTGTGAGTTAAAAGAAGTTGATATTCTTAAAAATGTTTCTCATTTACAAAAATAACAATATTATTATAATTTGTGTAAGTATAGTTACTTTAAATTCTTCAACAAATAAAAAAATAATACATACTGTAAACTGCAAAAGAGGTAGCTTTTGCCTGGAACTGTTTGAATCTGATCCTTCCCCCTAAAATCACACCAAATTACATTATATATATAAAACATAAACATAATTTAATAAAAAATACTGATTTACAGCATTGATTTTAAAAAAAATTACAAATAATGTATGCATATTTTTAAGATCTTGCAAGTTAATAAAGAGCCACTGATTTGAACATCAAATTTTCAATTTAATATAATTTCAGTTGATCAATAAAATAAATGCAGTACAATTAAAGAAAAAATTCAAAATTATTAATGTCACATTTTGATGCCAAATGTCCCTTGCTTGATTTAAAAAAAAAAAATATTTCATTGTTTGTTACAACCCTTGCTACATTTAAAAATGTTAACTTGAAAAGTTAATCATAAAAGTTACATTTTACTTTCTCTTAGTAAATTGTTCCTTGCATTTATAACCAAAATTTTGTTTGTTTCATTTGTCAGGACACATATTTACTACTAAGAAAAACACTAAATCAACTGTATTTCGCCTAAAGCAAATGCGATGTTCTAAAGTCTTTGATGTTCACTTAAAAGTCGAGATTTCAAATGACTGAAGAAAAGAAAACATCTGCCCCCTAATTCTGCAAATTCCCTCAAGGTCAGAAATGCTTGTTTTTACCCCAAATTGTTTCCCCTGTTCTTGAAAATCTAGAATAACATTCTTGTGCACATCTGCAGTTGAATATAACCCACCCTATTTGTAAAATCATTTACTCCCTCCAGCATTTCCTCTACACACATATTGTTCCCCTTATTCCTTGTCAATTCAGTACACCATTTTTTGAAAGAATGGGAAAATATTTTGATTGAATGAATTCAAAAGACAAGAGAATGCCACATGAACATTTCAGGTTTCTTCAGTAGGCAAATAACAGTAACTGAGAATGAAAAGATAGCCGATTGTCAATTAAATTAAACTGAACTCAAAAATCTTCAAAAATTAAAATGACAAACACTTCCTTCCAGTAATACCCATAGTCTGATTCCTCTGCAAATATTATACGCTCATTTGTTCCACAAACCTTTCAGTATCAAAAAATCCATGCAATGTCTCATCTTGGAGTTAAATCTACAGTCAAGCAAATTTCCTGAGCAAGATTCTAGGTTGTGCATTTTTACAATTTTCTCATCGTCAAACTCAAAAAGATATTGCTCAACTTGTATAGATAAGTTTACAGGTCCTAAGGAAGCAATTCCTCTGGATTATATAAATACTGAATTATTATTATATATCTATAAGAAATTAGGATTGATTTCAAAATATTGTACACCTTCTAAAATCAGCATTGATCAAGAAGATCAATTCTTAGCAGAAACCTTCAAAAAAAAAAAAAAAAAAAAAAAAAGTATTAACTCTGCTAACTTTTCTCCTTTGACATACACTAATATTTACCTTAACTCATGGAAAATGATTAAATATTTTGTTCTTAAGATCATTTACAAAAATTTAAATTTAACTTTGAAACTAAATCAATTTGTGACAAATCAACAAAGATATTTTCCTTTCCTTGCAAAAACAAGTTAAGTGCCAGTAACTGTTTCAACATGTCTTTAAGGAACGTTATGCTAGAAAGTCAAGTTTAATTTTCTAATTCTTTTCCTTCATTTCATCTTTTCAAAAATGTAATAATAGGACTTAGAAGTTCCGCAAAACAGCTCAAAAAATACTGTAAGCTGACAATTAGTAATACTGTAAGTTGACATCATATAAGTTTGAATAGCTTAATAAAAAAAGAAGCCTACCAGATTTTTGATAAGGCTTCAAGTAAGACTCTTAGCTAATAAGAAAATTATCGCTAAAATACATGGTCATGCATATATTTACATAAATATTCTATGTATACTGGTGTGTTGCACAAATTCATTGACTGAGCGAGCAGTGCATATAAATGTGTGAGTACAAATTTGTGTATAATCAAAATAAAATCTGAAAAGTAGATAGACACACAAAAAAATAATAATGAAATTTGTGCACAAAATAAGAGTGAAAAAATTTGAACAAAATAAAAGGTTTAAATCAACATTAGAAGCTGAATTAATTTAACGAATGGCAGCTCTGAAAGCCAGATTTGCTATGAATATTGAATTATACAAATACATACAACAGAATATTTGATCTGTATCTTCAGTTTTAGCACAAGACATTAACATTTCTTTAAATATCATGAAGCAAAAAACAAAAAAAAAAAGTAAACAATTTGCCATGTAATTTTTTCTGGCATATTAAGTAGTAAAAATTAGCAATTCTCGATGAAAGCATGCAATATGATCTTTAAACTCTCTGACTGCTCAATTTCTAGACCACGATTCCTTCAAAAATTACTCAGGTTCTTTGCATATTTTAAAACTTAATATACTTGAGAATTGAAATATGCAATTTTATTTTAGTTAGAAAGAATTTTTATACAGATTTAAGATCATGAAAAACTATTATCTTTGAAAAATCAGTTTCAGAAGTCATCTCTAAAATTTTTATTTCTCCAGAAAAAATACTTCTATATACACTTCTAAATAAAAGAGGCTCAATAAGATGACAAGATGAACAAATTTTAATACTTTGGAATTACCCACCCAAACTGCAGGATAAGCAGTCAGAGAGTTAGTGAATACTGTCATTCATAACATTATTCAAACAATATTGCATGCTAATTTATGCTTGGTGACTACTATTGACATGCTAACCAAAAAAATATGGCTTAGATTCAAAACAATTAAATTCCAAAATATTTATCATAAAAATGAAAATATTTACTTCTCTATGGCTGAATGTTTCATCTCTACTTCCTCGGTTTCGGTCATCTCTTTCAAAACGCCCAGATCTACTTTTGCTCCTATGAAATAGGTGTAAACAATGTTATTCACTAAAAATGCTTTTAGGCAGAAACAAGGCAATTTTAATTATTTATGTAGAATGAAGAAAGCCAACCATAACATTTTGGGAAAATCCTTAAAAATATAAAAAAGCAAAATTTACTTGCACATTTTACTTATTATTAGAAAATACAATAGTGCCAAGCATTTCAATAACTCTATAATAATAAAGACACAATTAACAAAAAAGCATATATTCCTACTTATTTGAAAAGCAAACAATTCAAATTTGGTAATGTAGTACAATGATTAACATAAAGTACATAAATATTCAGTAAACATTCATAATTTAGATTTATTAGATACCATATATCAACGGTTCCCAAATGGAATTACACAAAATAGTGGCCACCAAGCTCAAAAGAGAAAAAGAGAATGAATAAACATAACACCAGTAAAAAATGAGTTTTTTAAACATGGATTTCCTTTAAAACTTCACACTTTACGTAACAATTTTTAAACCTAAAACTTTAAGTAACATTCACCTGTCTTGAAGATTGGGAGCAATGTTATGAACAAGAGTTGATGCTTCCCTGCAATGTTTCTTACAAAGAAAAAAATAGATTTACAGATATCACTAGTTGACAAAAGAGAGTTTAAGCAATGACCCCTTCACCTTGGCAACGGATTTGGCGACTAGGCGAGAAACTTGGTGCAAAATTTAATTCTTTAAATAATTAGTTTTAATCAGTTATTTTTAATAATTATAATTAAATTATCGTATTGCCATCCAAAACAACCACATACAGAAAATTTCAGCTCAATTGAGCACTTTAAACTGTGAGAAAAAAAAGCTTTTAAAGTTTTGACCCAGACACAGTTACAATGTGAGTAGAAGAAAACTCTTTTTTTTAGCAATTTTATCTTGTACTGTTTTAGCAGATAAAGGAAAATCTTTGTTTTTTTTTCATGATTTCTGCTGCATTTTTAAAATCATGAAACAATTCTTCAGATGCACGTATAAAATAATCTTTGATGAACTCACCATCCATGAATGATTTTCCTCATTTTGCAATTTCTAATAATACTGCAAAGCTTACCAGATTTACATTATCAGAAGATTGCGCCCAGTTAGCATAGAACTTGACTGTGTTTTTTCTTTTTTCTTTTTTTTTAGATCTTCAACAGCTTTTTTTTGTGTGCAACGGGTTGGATATTTACCAGGAAATTAGGTATGTTTTGTAATGAAGCGTCTTTCCAAATTTGACTTCTGATAGTGTGCAAGTTTTTTGTGGCAAATGAGACAAGTCGGAAGGCAAACTGTGTTGCATATGAACGCAAACGACTTTGTCCAATCTTGATTAAATTCTTGGATTTCTTCTTCAGTTCTCTTTTTTTTACTAGATGCATTGGGTGAACAGATTAGGATTGAGAGAATGGGATAAGGATCTACAGAAACAAAGAGTGCCAGCTTGGGGAATCAGACTGGAAAAGACAGGGAACACCTGCCATACATCATTAGATTCATCAAAACTATTCTCTAAGATGGCTTTTACATTGTGCTGTATTCGTCAAAGTAGCAATCTTTCTATTGAAAAGATCCAAAATTCAGTTGGTTAATTTTCAAAATGGTATTTCACAAGTGGTTAAACAGCATTTCCACCCAAGATACCTACATAGACAGTTTATATTTGTCATAGTATGTCTCACAATGTCAGAATTTAAGAATGGCTGCTATTGCAAATAATTAATAATATTACCTGTTTCTCCCCCTGTAAAAATTTTTGAACAAAAAAAAAGATAAAAAAAAAAAAAACGATAAATGTCAGCAAAGCATAATTTAAGTTCTTTGCCCTTAAAGACAAGGATGATACAAATGATCCTAAGCTTTTCTCTTATCAATAAGAACTAGTTCACTGCAGTTTTAAACCTACCCATTGATTAAATGCTTTCACACTTGCCTGTTTTAATCAGCGTAGATCACGAAGTTTTCATTGTTTGGACTTATTTCATTATATGAGATGTGGCTATTAAATAACATGACTGATGCTGTAAAACATTTTATTTTAAACATATTTACTTATTATCACCTTCACTATGCACCCCTCCCCTCTATCCCTACAACACTATGGCAAACTTCCATTGTTTGAAACAGTGCTGGAAGTCTTCTTCTGTCAGCTCCTCCAGGTCGCGAGCCACTTTTTCTTTCACAGCATTAACGGACTCTGTTCCTTTTAATGCACCTTTCCTCTAAGGAAACAGATAGAAGTAACATGGTGTAAGATCTGGTGAATAAAGCAGATGGTCTAACACTGGAATGCTGTACCTGGCTAAAAACCTCTTGAAAGACAATGTGGAATGTGCCGGTACATTGCCTTGATAGAGAGCCCATGACTTGTCCTTCCATAATTCAGGTAGTTTTTTCCTTATTCTTTAATTGAATTTGACAAGAACACGAAGATTTTCTCATTGTTTAAGCACAAATGGCTAGAACGAAACAACCTCTTTCGGGAGATTTGCAACGTTTTGCTAGAAAACTGCGCCTTAGGCGATGCTGCTGCATCGGAGATGCCCTCACTGGAAATGGAGGTTTCAATTGAAACTCCGAACCAAAACCCTCCATTAGATGATAATATCAAAAAATGCCAAAATGTACAATTTTACATCGAGGCATACACTGAAACTATCCAAAAAATAACTGAAGTAGAGGCAATTATTAAAAAAGCCCAACTACTCCCATTTTTATATGGACCACAAGATCACGACCTACACAGAGAAGAAATGGCCAGATGGATGGAAGAACTCAAGAAAACTGAAGGTGAGTTGAACCTTGCTATTCCTTGCCCAATTAATGGATGCATTCATCATGCACAAATAGCTCAACTAAAAAATAATTGTAACTTTAACTTCAATTCAACTCCTACCAAAAATCCAAATTTAAACCTAAATAAAAAACGCCAACTAGATGTGAGCACAGATGGTTTTAAAATACCATCAAAAACTGCCAAACAATCTCAAGCTAAAATAGTCACTCCAACCATAAATGAAACCCTAAACAAGTTTAATACCCTTAGAATTAACAATCAAGTGGACGTTGCGGAGGCTATTCCCCCACCCATAGAAAAAATTCCACCAGTTATGCTACACATAACCCAAAACTATAACCTACTCCTCCAAGAAATCCACCGAATAGCTCCAGCAGCTATCAACAAATTATCTGGAAACTACATCAAAATTTTTCCCGATTCATCTGATGAACACAGAGAAATTACTAGATATCTAAAAGAACAAAAAATGGAATTTTACATTACCCAACCGCAAAATGAAAGACCACAAAAAATTGTGGTGAAAGGCTTACCGATATCTTCAGATATTGATGAAATAAAGGACTCTCTCATATCAAAAGGAGTAGTAGTCGAAAAAGTTGCACAATTAAAAAGATTTAAAACCAAACAATCCCTCCCAATATTCCTAGTTGAAATAAGGAAAACTGAAAATGCCACAGATATTTACACTATAAAACAGGTTATGCACATCCAAATCGACGACTTTAAAAGAAGACCAGGAGCAACGCAATGCTATAATTGCAATTACTTTCACCACTCCTCGGTCAATTGTGAAATGAAAACTAGATGCCTCAAATGTGGCCAAAGTCACAACACTACTAGCTGCAGCATCAAAGAGAAACAAGAAAACCCCAGATGCATTAACTGCAATAATTTTGGCCACGTAGCCTCGTGGGAAGGCTGCCCCTCTTTTCCCAAAATTAGGAAGGGACAAACAACCACGAAAACCAATAATCGTAATATTATACCCCCATCATCTGAAATAAGACCAAATACTACTTATGCTCAAGCTCTTAAACCCGACCAACAGAGGGCGGCACTCGACGGGAAATCAACCGAAACAACGTCCACACCAAGAGGAGAGAATATTCCTAAAAATAATAACCAAAACCAACAACCAGAATCAACAGATGACTTCTCTATCTTTGATGCCATTAAAGAACTCAAAAATTTCTTTCGACTATTTCCAGGACTTATGGGAGCCTGCAAGCAAATGAGAGACACTCCTGATAAAACTGACAAACTCAATATCTTTTTTCAGGCAATATGTACCCAAATTTAAATGTTCAATCCTCTTGGTCTAAATATTATCTCATGGAACGCAGACAGTGTCAGATCTCGCATAGTCGAGTTGAGAAATTTCATAGATAAGCACACCCCCGATCTAACCTTATTACAAGAAACACATTTGAGACCAGAACATACTTTTAAAATTGCAAACTACACTATTTACAGGAACGACAGGGCACTCCCTGATCGAGCAAACCACGCACGAGGCGGCACTGCAATTCTCATCAAAAATTCTCTCAAACACTATCACACCTCCGAGAGAAAAACCAATTTTCATTTCTTCAGTCTACATTCCACCCCAATCAAATTTAAATTCCCATATAGCAAACGACCTCCAAGAATTATTAAATATAGGAACTCCAAACATTATGATTGGAGACTTCAACGCAAAACATACACAATGGAAATGCAACACAAACCACCCTAGAGGCATTAAACTACTAAATTTCACAAATTCTAACAACATGAAAATTATAGCCCCACCCACCCCTACTCACTTTACCCAATCCGCACAGACCACCATAGACATTACCTTAACGAAAGATGCCCATTGGCCAATCACCTGCACCTCCCTCCCCGAGCTCTCATCAGATCACAACCCAATATTCACATTCGTAGACTTAAGAATCAAGATACACGATAAAAACAACAAAGTTTACACCAACTGGTGTAACTTTAGCAACAATCTACGAAACACTAAATTCACCCTCCCAAACATTTCAAATGGAGAGAATCTAGAAATGCACGTCGCCAACCTAACAAACAACATACTCAAAGCTTACAACACATCATCTAAACCATATTCTAAACATCAAACACAACACATCAACAAAGACATCCGAGAATTAATTAATTATAGAAACAAAACCAGGAAAACTTGGCAATTCACAAAAAACCCTGAACACAAAAAACATTTCAACAAAGTCAACAAATTACTAAAAACTAGAATAAAAGAACAGTCCACAAAAGATTGGGAAAATACTCTAGCTTCACTCAATACCGAACGTGGCTCCATCTGGGGAGCAGCAAGAGAACAAAGAAAAAGAAGCACTATTATCTCAGCCAATAAAGGCCCACAAGTATCGCTCTAGCAGACTCAGAAAAAACTGAACTCCTAGCAGATTCATTAAAAAACCAATTCCAACTTAACAAAACCAACACCCCAACACATGATAGGACAATTACACATGTCGTTCACAACTTCCTATCTAACAATAAAAATTCAAAAAATGAGCCCTACCCACACTGTTTCCCTTCTGAAGTTATAAATTATATCCACAAAATTAATATTAACAAATCACCCAGCCATGATGGAATAACCAATAAAATGCTTAAAAACCTCCCCACACCAACTATCCTTCAAATTACTAATATCATCAATCACATGTTAAGATTATAGAGTACTGCTGCAATATCCTAAGCCTAAACTCATGAATTTCAACCATCTTCTCTTTTGGATTAATTTTAACAACACTAGTATTCAACTAGTGATATTCTAATATTAATAATATATATTCAGCATATTTTTCAAAATTAATTTCATATTTTCCAAAAAGCTATTGCACTGTAATTTTATTTTATTATCTTAATATCTAAATATTAACTTCTGGGCAAGTGTAAAACCAAAATTCAGTCTCACCTCAAATAATAGCCAATTCACAGGGGATTAAAGCCCGAGAGGGTTATGTTCCCCGACAAAAATAGTCGATGATGATGATGTTAAGATTCGGTCATTTTCCAAAACTTTGGAAGACAGCCTCTATTGTACCCATTCTAAAACCAGGAAAGGACCCAACCAATGCTGAAAGTTACAGACCCATATCACTACTACCAATCCTAGGGAAATTAGCAGAAAAAAATAATATTAAATAGACTATCCTATTACTTAGAAGAAAATCATATCATCATTCCAGAGCAGCACGGCTTTATGCCACACCTCTCCACCACGCATCAACTTACTCGAGTAACAACTTATATCAGAGCAGGATTCAAGAATAAAGAGAAGACAGGGACTGTCTTCCTAGACATTCAAAAAGCATTTGACAGAGTCTGGCATGAAGGATTAATTTTTAAATTAATAAAAATTAACACCCCACCTTATCTAATTAACCTGATCTATTCCTACCTAGACAACAGAAACTTCGTCGTAAAAATTAATAATACTTATTCAAATCCAAGAACCATTAACACAGGAATCCCTCAGGGCTCGCATCTTGGGCCAGCCTTATTCCAAATCTTCGTGAACGACATCCCAAAGCACGACAACACTATTCTCTGCATGTTTGCAGATGACACAGCGATACTAGCAAAACACAGAAACAACAAAGTTATCACTCATCATATCAACAGACATATCTCAATACTAGAAGACTGGTTTTCCAAATGGAAAATAGCACTTAATGTTACAAAAACGGAGGCCGTCTTTTTCGCAAAACATTCAAGAACACTACCACCACAAATTGTTATTCACAACACACCAATCCCCTGGTCTCAAAAAGCCAAATACCTTGGAATTATCCTTGATAAAGCACTCACTTTCAGACAACATATTACACATCTACAAGACAAATTCCGACTAGCCGCGAATAAATTAATCCCACTCATCTGTCGGAAATCCAAATTACCTATAAAATATAAGTTGCTTATCTATACACTGTATCTGCGACCCATCATTACCTATGCTTGTCCAGTTTGGAATCAGGCCGCTCAAATTCACCATAATAAACTAGAAGTTTTACAAAATAATATCCTACGTATGATTGCCCAAGCTAGATGATTTTATCGTAACGACGATATCAGAAACTCCCTAAAATACAATAAGCTTCAAAATTGTAATAATAAATTAACTGAAAAATTTAATAATGCGCTACCCAACCACCCAAACCCCTCAATTCAAGAAATCAATAATTATTTTCGAAATTATAGAACCCTGACAAGCCTAAACTCATTTATATTCCATTAACGCACCATCCCCTCATCCAATAGGAAAAAATCCTCTCCCCCACTAGAAAGAAGGAGCAAATTCTCCTAACCAAACTTGTAAAAATCACCTTACTTGAGTACCTGCTTCCTGATTGGACAAACACTACCATCCCCCCCACCCACCTCCACCTCACTCACCAAAGCTCATGTAACTTTTCACATCACTTTTTTCATTTTATTTTATTACTTTCATTAAATTATAAATTGTGCAGCATCCATTTAACCAGGGTATAGAAATAGTTTTACCAGGTTCAACTCAGATATAGAGATATAGGCCCATCCAGGCTAGGTGCTCTAAATACACCTTCAATACGAACACGAAGGTAGTAATGTTGATTAATAGTTGATCATCAGCAACCCAGAGAAGGTACACAGTTCTGTGAATACCGAAAAACCAATCATCATTGCTTTGAATTTTTATTTACTCATTCTAACTTTTTTGGCTTTCAATGAAGTTGTACTCTTCCAAGTCCATGGATTGGCACTTCCTTTCAAGATCGTAAGTAAAAAAAAACCCACAATTTGTCACACGTTATCGTCCTTTCCAATAAATTTGGGTCATTTTCAAAGGCATTCTAAGTGTCAATAGAAACATTTTTTAGAGCTTCTTAGTGTTCAAAAGTGATAATTTTCAGCCCCATTTTGTCCCAAACTTTCTGCATGTTAAAATTGCTATGTAAAATTCGCCATGCAGATTCTTTGTCATTTCCTACAGTGTCAGCAATCACATGAATACTTAACTGACAGTCAAATCTAACCAGGTAATCTATTTTTTTGTACTGTCATCCGTTTTTGATGTGGAAGGGCAACAAAAGCATGAATCATTTTCAACACCTTTTCAACCATCTTGAAAATGCTTAAACCATTCAAAAACACATGCACACGATAAATATTCATTGCCATATACTTTTTTTCAATAAATTATAAGTTTCAGTAATGGTTTTTCCAAGTTTCAAGTGAAATTTCAGAATAATTCCTCGCTCACTTATCATTTTTCTGGTGAAACAAAAAATAACTCTAATGTGATCAAAGGCTAAGGCTATATGGATTTGTTTACAGAAGCAAGAGGCACTGCATTCAAATTGTTGGCTGCTGGCATCAGTCTTGTTATTTAATAGTCACACCTTGTAAGTGATACAAATTCTTGCTAACCATCATGATCCATTAGTTGGCAAACAATTTCATTTCAGCAATGAATTCCCAAAATAAAACCACATATTAAATAAATGGTATTTTTTCTCGAAAAAATTACAGAAATAACTTCACTTAATAAGAAAAGAATTCAAGAAAAGAATTAAATTTTTGAAGAAAATATAGAGTTATTAAATTTAAGGAATTATGTTCATTCTATCAAAAGAGTTTATATAAATCTAAATAATTAATGTATATAGCACTAGGACACATTAAATCACTAAGACAGTATATAATCAAAAGGATTATGAAAATTGATTATTATGTATATAAAAATGTTTACATGTTGATGTTTACATTGGATCTATTGAATGACTCAAAATTAAAACATAATTTTATAGTTATAAACTTAATTTCAGAAATTAATTTATATTGTAGAAAACTAGAATTGTTATTTCAACAGAAATGATTCCATATAACCACATATATTTCATGGAATAGTCTAGAAATCACACTAAGGTATATAGAATAGCATTTGCATACTTTAAAAGCATTACCAAAAAGTTCAAATATAGTTTTGATGCAATTCTTTAAAAATAATACAATAAATCAACCAAAATGAAAAATAATTATAAATACTAAAAAAATTTGGTATTTTTCCCTTTAGCCAACACAAATCTGGCCAAGCAAACTTTACTGGCAATAACACACAGTATACACATACTCCGTTTAGCATCAGTTGTATCACTTTTGGCGGCTTTATCGCTTGCGCTGGAGAAATGAAAAAGTACCGAAAATTTATTTACCATTTAAAAAAGTTGAAACGGTATTTTAAATCTAGTTTAAACCCATTTAGTACAGTTTTGTCAAACCTTAGCAGCTTGATTATGTATTTTTCTCCCAAAAGATATATTGTGTGACAAAGGAAAAATTGTACTTAAGAAATAATTGTTAGACATAATGTTCTTAGTAAACTTTTTAAATTGTTCAATAAACAAAAACAATCTTAAAAACCAACATCACAAATGATAATAATTGCAAATCAATTTCATATTTTTACAAACTGGATTTGCTATTATTATCATTCATAATGTTAGTTTTTAAAATTTGTTTTGCTTATTGAGCATTTACATATATATGTATGTCACTCTTTTTACATATATATATGAAGTGACATTTCAACTCTTGTTAAAGCCAGTTTAAACTGATCCTTCACTCATTTGTATCTCAAAAAGCCAAATTCATTTCCCTTTATTGTTTAGACATCATACAAAAAATTTGTTTCGAGATGGAACAAAGTGATGACATTAAATTTTGTTATAAGTTTGGTAACTCTGCTACAAAACAGGTGTTTCAGATCATTTGAATAATGTATGGGGATTCATTGTTATCAAAAACACAAGTGTATGAGTAGCGCAACTGTTTCAAATAAGGGCACGAAAACGTTGAAGATAAATAAAAAATAAAGTGTCGCGCAAATGCACTTAAAAATAAAAACTGAAGTATGAAATCCTAATTTTAACACTCAAAAAATATGAAAAGCAATTAAATACTACTAAAACGTTAATTGTGTTTTTTCTTCATGTAAGGAAAATATTTATGAATTAAATAGTTTTCTTTCCTATTCGTCTTTTAAAATTTAGTTAGCCATTCGCATGAGATCACAAACAAAGGAAAAAAATTGTTATCATAAGCTCTATCAAGTAAAAAATATCTGAATATACTTTTATTGTATGGGTTATTTACTGTTGAATTCAGCTCAGTAATTAACCAGCACATATGAAGAGTTAAATACACTTTTTAAAAATAATTATTAAATTACTCAGTTAAATATGTGATCACAGAAAATGATAAAATAACAAAAAAATGGACAACCGTAAACTTTCCGATATTAAAATTAAAAGAAACAAATTATTTAATTGAATATATTTGAGCTGAATGTAATTAAAATTAAAGCAATTGATGATTTATTGAATCAAATATATTTAAGCTAAATGTAATTAAAATTAATGCGAATGATAAGAAATTGAAAAGTGATCTGGAACATAAAAATTGATCCAACTAAAACAATAGCCCTTTGGGTGACTAAAAATTGAAATATCTTATAATAAAATCATGATCCAAAAAGCGATGGCTTTTTGATACTGCACTTGGAAATACAAATCTTCAGCCATGCAAATGATCTGAGGTGAATTTTTCATGATAGTTTTAGTAAATAGAGATATAAATGACAGCAATAGCAATTAATGAATTTTAAAAAATGACTTTAAAGTACTTGAAAGAACACTGATGTGCTGATGAAATTAACAAATGATTTGTAATAATTTTCAATAGTTGATGATACAAGTTACCTTAAGAATATACTAATGTCTTAAGTTTATAATACACTTAACAAAAAATGAGTTCAAATTATTACTACCATTTATTTAAATTTACTGTAATTATGTAAAAACATAATCATATTACACCACAGATAAATAATTTTTAGAGTCTGCAAATAAAATTCGAAAATGATGTTGTGCTCAGTGTAAATTTGTTACAAAACACGAAATTTTTACAAAATTCAACCAACTTGATTTTTCCACAAATCTATAAAGTAATCAAAAGTGTTGCAATTAACTTGCGATTTCGTTCCAAGACAAAAGAACAGGGGAACTACAGGAAAGATTTAAATCCATTCTTTAAAAATGATTGGGAATATATAAGAGCAGTTTATCTTTTAAAAATAATCGATTGCTTGTTTCGGTACTTGCAGCTAGGCGCGATTTTGCCCAATGCGGGATAACAAGAAGAAAAGGTTATGTAACCAGGAAGATTACCAATTTATCACCAAAAAACGTTTTTCTTTGTCAAGCAGCACGCTAAAATAGGATCCCATCCCTTTTCATGACTTAGAACTTGGAAAAAGAGATACTATTTTCAGCATATATACACAATGTATTACAAAATACATTTGAGAAAACGATAAAATGTTACTGATAGGAATTTAATTCATGTTCAGCATATTCGTGATGATTTTTCATTATTTATACGCAGATCGGATTCGAAAAAATTATAGAAAAGGTGAAATTAACTCACCCCATAACGAAAGCCGGAAATCCAAAGGAAAGAGGATACTCTTAGAAGCAAATTCACAAAAATATTTCTTTACAAATTGAACGTTAACTTGTTCTTATTTGTTAGAGAAAAAAAATTTATCATTATACACAACACACATCAAAATAAAACAGAAAAATGATTGATTGATTTATAATGAATATGGAGTAACAATGGCTATTATCTCTTTTTTAAATGCATTTATTTCGGATTAATAAATATCAAAGCTATTCATTCGCTGAAGGAAAAAAAACCTCAAAAAATTATTTTACTTTACTCTGCTTTCCTCAAAAATAGGAAAACTGATGAAATTGAGGGATCCTACCCGGCCAGAAAACTACAGACCAATTTCCTTATTAACAATCCTCAGCAAACTAGCCGAAAAAATAATCCACAATAGACTATCAAAATTTCTACAAGACCACGATATCATCATCCACGAACAACATGGATTCGTCCCGAAATTATCCACATCACACCAACTGCTCAGAGTAGTGGAATTCATCAAGACTGGATTTTACATAAGTCAAAATACTGGTGTGGTCTTCCTGGATATCCAAAAAGCCTTTGACAGAGTCTGGCATACAGGTTTAATTTTCAAAATGATCAACTACAACACCCCTGCATATCTCGTAAAAATAATAAACTCATATATACGCAATAGAAGCTTTCAAGTCTCCGTTAATGAACAACTATCAAATCTAAGAAAAGTTGAAGCTGGAGTCCCGCAAGGAGGAATCCTCTCAACCACCTTCTTCAATTACTACGTGAACGACATCCCTAAACACCAAAATACAAAAATATGCATGTATGCAGATGACACTGCGATACTAGCAAGACACTACTTTTCACCAAAAATAGGCCAAGCACTAAACGAACACCTACAGAAACTAGAAGCATGGTACTCTACTTGGAAAATAGCCCTGAACGTTTCCAAGACAGAGGCCGTCTTCTTCTCCAGAAACTACAGAAAAATAGAACCAGACATTTTTCTGGAAAACAAAAATATACTCTGGTCTCTAGACACCAAATATCTTGGTGTAACGTTGGATAAAAAACTCACTTTTAAACAACACGTTCTACGAATTAAAAAGCAGTATAATTCTGCAGTAAATAATATTTCCCCCCTTATTTCGCGAAAATCTACATTAAGTAGACGTAATAAATTGCTTATCTACACCCTGATACTAAGACCAATCCTGACCTATGCTAGCCCAGTCTGGTCGCATTGTGCTGACACAACACTGGAATTATTAGAAAAATCCCAAAATTCCACCATTAAAATGATAGTAAGAGCACACTGGTACATGAGAAACACAGACATCAGATACTCAATTAAACTTCCAACACTTAAAAATTCATTAAAAAATTATCAGGAAATTTCTACCAAAAAATTGATACCTCGAGCAATAAAACCATTCAAGAAATAGAAAAGTACACCCCACTCTGAAACAACCCACAACTACACAGACCACGAGAAATTTTAATTCTTTAATTTCACTTATATTATAAAAACACTGGTAACACAAGCACACTCCTCACATATGGGATATACTTGTGTCGGAGTCCCAATCCTCAAAAGAGAGGTCCTATACTCCGGATAAAAGGAAGGTAAAAAAAAAAAGAATCAAAATAAGCTAACGCTTAAAAGAGGTGAGTTAACACCCGAAAAACAAAAACAACGAAGCGCAGGAGTGAAGTGAGAATCAATCGAGAAAAAATAATGGAGTTCCAATCTAACAACCAAAAGGAAGTCAGGTTGAAGCTCCCAGAAAAACTAAAAGAGGGGCGCAGAGCGCCGAGAGAAGATCCGCTGAGGGTCACGAACTAACCCCTTAGAAGGAGGGAAAGTCGGAACCCAGAAGAGAGAAAGAGCAGCCAACTCCGGTGAAGGAGGGTGCTAGTGAAGTTGCGGAGAAATTAGAAAAACACGGTAAAGGCTCAAGCTCATAGGAGCAACAGAAAGGAAGCGTGAGAAATAAATCTCGAAGTAAAAGAGAATTGGAAAAGAAGCTGAAATCACCAGTGGGGAGTGAAGTTAAGAAAGCATATTGAATATTGAAAAACTAGACGGAGAGAAGAAAAGACGGGCCCGGCATAATTTGCTAAAGGGCTAGGATTTAAGTTGAACGCCGAAAAAAGTGAATGAGATCAGAGTAAAAACACAAAAACAAAAGCAAGTCGGTTCGTATTGAAGGTGAAAACAAGAGCACCTAACCCAGATGGGCCTATATCTCTTTATCTTGAGTTGAACCTTATTAAAAACTATTTCAATACCCTTTTTAAATGGATGCTGCACAATTTAAAGTAAAATGAATTATAAAATTTTAAGTTAGCCAATTAAATGAATTAAGTGAAGGGATAGTGATATGGAATAGTACATGAGCATTGGTTGTGAGCAGAGAGGTGGAGGTGGGTGGGGGGTGAAGTGCTTGTCCAATCAGAAAGCAGATACTCAAGTGTTATGATATTTACAATCTTGGGTAGGAGAATTTGGTTCTTCGTTCAGTAGAGGAGAGGGTGTTTTCCTATTGGATGAGAGGGTGTTTCCCATTGGTTGGGAGGATTGTGCGTTAGTGGAGTATAAATAAGTTAGTCTAGGCTTGTTGGGGTTCTGTAATTTCGAAAATAATTATTGATTTCTTGAATTGAGGGGTTTGGGTGGTTGGGTAGGGCATTATTAAATTTTTCAGTTAATTTATTATTAAAATTTTGGAGTTTACTGTATTTTAGGGAGTTTCTGATATCTTCATTTCGGTAAAACCATCTAGCTTGGGCAATCATACGTAGGATATTATTTTGTAAGATTTCAAGTTTATTATGATGAATTTGAGCGGCCTGGTTCAAAATTGGACAAGCATAGGTAATGATGGGTCGCAGATACAGTGTATAGATAAGCAACTTATATTTAGTAGATAATTTGGATTTCCGACCGATGAGTGGGATTAATTTATTCGCGGCAAGTCGGAATTTGTCTTGTAGATATGTAATATGTTGATAGAAAGTGAGTGATTTATCAAGGATTATGCCAAGGTATTTGGCTTTTTGAGACCAGGGGATTGGTGTGTTGTGAATAACAATTTGTGGTGGTAGTGTTCTTGAATGTTTTGCGAAAAAGACGGCCTCCGTTTTTGTAACATTAAGTGCTATTTTCCATTTGGAAAACCAGTCTTCTAGTGATGAGATGTGTCTGTTGATATGATGGGTGATTACTTTGATGTTTCTGTGTTTTGCAAGTATCGCTGTGTCATCTGCAAACATGCAGAGAATGGTGTTGTCGTGCTTTGGGATGTCGTTCACGAATATTTGAAATAAGGCTGGCCCAAGATGCGAGCCCTGTGGGATTCCTGTGTTAATAGTTCTTGGATTAGAATAGGTATTTTTAATTTTTACAATGAAGTTTCTATTTTCTAGGTAGGAAGAAATTAGGTTAATTAGATAAGGTGGGGTGTTAATTTTTATTAATTTATAAATTAATCCTTCATGCCAGACTCTGTCAAAAGCTTTTTGAATGTCGAGGAAGACAGCCCCTGTCTTCTCCTTATTTTTGAATCCTGTTTTGATATAGGTAGTTACTCGAGTAAGTTGATGCGTGGTGGAGAGGTGTGGCATAAAGCCGTGCTGCTCTGGAATGATGATACGGTTTTCTTCTAAGTAGTTGGAAAGTCTGTTTAAAATTATTTTTTCCGCTAATTTCCCTAGGATTGGTAGAAGTGAAATGGGTCTATAGCTTTCAGCATTGGTTGGGTCCTTTCCTGGCTTTAGAATTGGAACAATAGAGGCTGTCTTCCAAAGTTTTGGAAAATGACCGAGTCTTAACATACTATTAATGACATTAGTAATTTGTAGGATAGTAGGCGTAGGCAGGTTTTTAAGCATTTTATTGGTTATTCCATCATGACTGGGTGATTTGTTAATATTAATTTTGTGAATATAATTTATGACTTCAGAAGGGTAACATTGTGGGTATGGCTCATTAAGTGAGTTTTTATTGTTAGATAGAAAGTTGTGAACGACATGTGTAATTGTCCTATCATGTGTTGGGGTATTGGTTTTATTAAGTTGGAACTGGTTTTTTAATGAATCTGCAAGAAGTTCAGTTTTTTCCGAGTCTGCTAGAGCGATACTTGTGGGGCCTTTAATGGCTGAGATTATTGTGCATCTTTTTCTTTGTTCTTTTGCTGCTCCCCAGATGGAGCCACGTTCGGTATTCAGTGAAGCAAGGGTATTTTCCCAATCTTTTATGGAATGTTCTTTAATTTTTGCTTTTAATAGTTTATTGACTTTGTTGAAGTGTTTTTTGTGTTCAGGGTTTTTCGTGAATTGCCAAGTTTTCCTAGTTTTGTTCCTATAATTCATTAATTCTCGGATGTCTTTGTTAATATGTTGTGTTTGATGTTTAGAATATGGTTTAGAAGATGTGTTGTAGGCTTTGAGTATGTTGTCTGTTAGGTCGGCGACATGCATTTCTAAGTTCTCTCCGTTAGTTAAATTTGGGAGGGTGAAATTAGTATTTCTTAGGTAGTTGCTAAAGTTACACCAGTTGGTGTAAACTTTGTTGTTTTTGTCGTGGATCTTGATTTTTAAGTCTACGAAAGTGAGTATTGGATTGTGATCTGATGAGAGCTCGGGGAGGGAGGAGCAGGTGATTGGCCAATGGGCATCCTTCGTTAAGGTAATGTCTATAGGTCTCAGAGTTATTGCGTAGATCGTCACATATATCAGTTTACTGTACTGGAGTTTGTTGAAATTTATATATATATATATATATATATATAAAAAGATTAAAAAAATATGTAATGTACATCGGTAGACAGGATAAACTTTTTTATACTTTTCTATAGTAATTGATTTTTTTGTATTTTTTGATTTTTTTGGTTATTTTTGGTCTATCTAAATCTACCGTGTATTTTTGTGGCTGCATGTGGGTATTTATATCTACCCGCTCTCCCAGCAAAAGTAGATTGCGATGTTATAGATGGGTTCGTGTGGTTTTGTACGGTGCTATGGAAATTTGCTGCCAGCTTTCTGATCGTAATTCTGAGTGGGTCGATTTTCAATGTTTTGTGAAGAATTCTGTTACTAAGTGTTTTATTCGCCCCGATAAGTGTTTTGAGCACACCAGATTGAAGTTTTTGTAAGATATTTATGTTTCTATCTGCGGCTGAGCCCCAAACGGCACAACCATATGTGATAATTGGAAGGAGGTATGTTTTGTAAATTAGTATTTTGTTTTTGAGACTTATGTTAGTGTTTTTGAGAATGAGTCTTCTAAGTTTGTTGAGCCTAAGGTTGAATTTCTTTTTGATGTTTTGAAAGTGCGGTTTGTAGGTAAGTTTTTTGTCAAGGGTGATACCTAAGTATTGAGTGCAGTCGCCCCAGTTAATTTCTCTATCGAAGAGTTCAAATTTTTGAAGTTTATTTTTAAAAGGGCCTTTGCTGAAAATTATGGCTACGGATTTATCAGTATTAATAGAGATTCTCCATAATGTGAGCCAGTCTTCGAGTTTGTTTAAGTAGTTTTGAAGTCTGCGATGGACTATGTTAGGATGTGAGTCTTGGGCTAAAATAGCAGAATCGTCTGCGAATAAACAGATATTTACTCTGGGATCATTAGGGAAATCACTAGTGAAGACAGAATAGAGAAAAGGAGAAATTATTGCCCCCTGTGGGGTAGAAGCTTGTATATTTCCAATTTTAGAGTATATATTGTGGAGTTTGACTTGGAAAGTTCTATTTTCAAGAAAGCTATGAGTGATTCTTATTAGGTGATCAGGAAATTTGAGGTGTATCATTTTGTAAATGAGTCCATCATGCCACACGCGGTCAAAGGCTTTCGCTACATCAAGGAAGATACCTCCATTGTATTGTTTGTCATTAAATCCCTGTGTTATGTAGTTGGATACTCTGAGTAACTGGTGATTAGTGGAGGTGTTTAATCTAAATCCATGTTGGAAGGATGGAATAATGTTGTTAATGTTGGCGTGGTGCTGTAGTCTGGTGAGGAGGACTTTTTCAAATACTTTTGCTATGGTGCTTAAAAGACTGATGGGTCTATAATTTAGAGGAAGTCTATTGTCTTTACCTGGTTTAGGTAAGAGAGTAACTATAGCATGTTTCCAGGCCGAAGGGAAATAATTATACATAATGCATTTATTGTAAATTTTTGTTAAATATGTTAAACCTTTTTGTGGTAGTGATTTTAAGCAGATATTTTTGATATTATCATGGCCTGGAGATTTTTTATTTTTGAGTTTTGTTATTATTTCACTAATTTCAAGTGGAGAGGTAAGTGTGGGAATAGTGGTATTATTGTCTCTGTTTAGAAATCTCCTAACAGTGCGTTCTACTTTTTCAATGTGATCATCAGAGTATACATCCGGGTTTTCGGTGAAACTCTCTTCCAGTGAATCTACGAAAAGATTTGCTTTGTCTAAGTTGGAATAAACTAACCCTCTGGGCCCTAATAGGGGGGGGGGATAACATGAACTGTTTTTTTGGTCGATTTGACTAAATTATGTAAGGAGGAATCTTCAGCTCTAGCAGTTTCCAAAATATTGTTGTTTATGTTTTTGTCGTGTTCTCTAATTAATTTATTGATGTATTTTTTTTTCCTGTTTAGAATGGTTCTATAAATAGGGTCCTTGGTGTCTTGCCAAATTTTTCTGACTCTGTTTTTATCCTGAATCTCACGTCTGATAGACAAAGGGAGATTAGAATGAGGCTTATTTAGAACTTTACTAATACTGGATTGATTAATAGCTGCAGAGATGCAGGAGTTAAGATTGGAGATAGCATTATCAATGTCATCAATATTATTAATTGGAGGGTTCCCAGTAATACTATCGGTGAGATAATTTTGAAATTTATTCCAATTTGTGAATAAATAAGTATTAAGAGGGTTAACAAAACTATTTATATTTAATTTGAAAGTGACAGGATTATGGTCACTGAAGAGGACCGAGGATGTAGTGACTTCCGGATCGCAGATACCTTGAGAGATGCCTATGTCGATTATAGTACATTTAAATCTACTGGTGTATGGAATGTGTGTGGGATCACTCGGAGCATGTATTTTATACCCGTGAATGAGGGAGTGTCTAAACAGGACACTACCTGCTGAATTTTCTGAGGAAATGGGGCTCCAAGAGTGATGTTTACAGTTAAAGTCTCCCACTAATAAGCAATGGGGACGAATTCTAAAAATTTTTTCGATATCGGCAGTGAAACCGGAATTTAGGGGAGGTCTATAGACCGAACTAATAGTTAGATATTTTTTATTTTCCAATTCAATGTTTATAGTGGTGTGCTCTAATTTGTTTGTGAGAAAATCGACCCTGTGATGTGGAACTGAATTTTTAATTAGAATAGCAGTACCCCCTCCTCGGCCTGTAGTCCGGTCTGATCTGTGGGTAGTGTAATTAGCCACATTAAATGAGTCAGCTGGACGTAGCTTAGTCTCTTGAAGAGCAATAATATCGGGGCTGTGTGAATTAACATAATTTAAAAATTCTGCAAAATGAGTGTAAATACCGTCAGCATTATAGCTGACGATAATTAAGGAACTAAAATTTTGCACCCCCAAGAATTTTAAATAGACATGTCTTCACCGAGGAGTGCCATGATTTCATTTAATTTCTCCAACCTTGATTTGTTGGAGTGTGAAATTTTCACGAACCCGTTGACCAGCGAAAGCAGGTCGCGACAAGGCGGAGCACCGAGCGCCGATGGAAGCGGTTGTTCCCGGGTTGCTCTCGACGGCCGGGGTAGGTTTTGGTGGACAGACTTCCGATAAAGTCCCTATCGTTAGTGTTGTTGATGGTGTGTTTGTATTTTTATTCCTAGCGAGTAGCTGTTCTCTTTTTTTTTTCCTCTCTTCCCAGACATTTATTTTTGGAGGTGGAGGAGGTTTGTTTAATGGGTTTCTGCTGCAGCCAGAGAAATTGGCGGGGTGGTTTTCACCACAATGACAGCATGTGGGTGGAGTGTCCGGCGAGTTTTTACACTCGACGGTCAAATGTTTGGCTCCGCACTTAGGATCTCTTGTACAAAAATTGGAATTGTGATAAAATCCCTGGCAGCGAAAACACTGTGCAGGGCCTACTCTTTTTCTCTGACTTTCTATTCTGATTTTGCAATAACAAAGCTCTCCTATGTTATAAATGGTTTTGTTTTCTTCATTTTCCTCGAGTGTAATGAGGAAGAGAGGCATCGGAAGCCTTGTGTGTCGGTTAATCATAACCTGGCAAGAGTTTGCTATGATGTTTCTCATTTTTAATTCTTGTATAATGTCACCCGGGGGAGTAGTTTCCGGTAAACCTCTTATTACGACGCGAAGTTCACGGTGCTCCGGTAATTGATAAGTAAAGCTTTTGAGCTTAAATTTGTCGATGAAGTCGCGGACCTGTTGGTAAGCCTGCGCGGTTTGGGGGAAAACCTTAATTCCGGATCCCTGCACCCTAGCGGTAATTCTTCCGCTGGTCAAATCCCTCAATTGTTTAATTAATAAATCTTTTCTGGGTATATTGTCTATGGTAATGGGAGGGACGGGACGCTCCTTCCTAGTGGCCTGACGGTTGGATGTGGTGGGGGCCATGTTAGGCCTAACGCTAGCACGTGCAGCAGCGACCGAGATGTTATCCGGCTCGACCAAAAAGTCGGTCGGTTCCTCGATCGTCAAATTATCAAATTGATTGGAAGTTTCCATAAGCACCATTTTTTGTTCGTGGTGTCATCTGAAATTTTCCTAGGTGAGCGTTGTTTCCTACGAACGACTTTGAACCCATCGTTTAACTGCATTTGGGCTTGAGGATCCCAGTCTTGTCTAAGATTGTTTAATTCGTTTAATTTATTTTCGCAATCCTTACGTGCAAAATATTGGATCTGATATCTAGCGGATTGACGAATTTCGATGATTTGGTCTCTAATGC
>BMAW01055314.1:0-16770 GCA_019974015.1 Nephila pilipes
TTAATAACGAAAATATCAACTGACGACTGAATCAATTAAAAGGAAGACGTTGGGATTAGCGCCGGAAGTGCAAATTGAGGATGAAACTGCCATTTATACAGCTGTTGCAGATAACTTGAATAAATTTTCTTTATAACTGTTAATTTACATTCGCGTCTTCACTATTATAGGCTTATATTAAAGATAGTCCACGTGAAACTGTCTCACGGTACCGCAATACTCACTATCATAACCGAAGGTCCGGTATGACAGAAGGATCCGGCTGTTGTAGAAGATTGTTGCTGTTGTAGAAGATTTGAACATACTTCTTCACAGGTTTTTGATCACACTCCGGTTCGCTCCTCCGTACGACCATGAGTTTGAGTCACGCTCATGGTGGTCAAGTGGCCACCGTAACCTAATGCTTCTGGTCGTCTAATGGTCATTAGTTTCGTCGAATCGTGAATTCAAATCCTGATGCCACTAAAGACCCGTCATGTAGCAGGGCTGATGCACATTAAATTTGGTTGAGTTCCCAAATCAACCCCGTCAATGATGTAAATGTTTGAAGAGAGAAGTTTCTGCTCAATTGTTGTCCTCGTCACTTGACCGAGGTTCAAAATTCCAAGTTCGGCCGCAAATAACCCTGGAGTTGCTTCCAGTGCGACTTTAATAAAACCAATTGATCAATCTCTTCTTGCTAAATTTTTTCAAGAAGTAATTTAAAACTAAAGCACATCTCATCGAATCACAACATGAGTTCTTCGCCTCTAACGGTAAGACATACTTTAGAAATATTTACAAATTACCATCACTTCGACAAGAGGTCATAGGTAACGACGGAAATTATATTGTACAATAAATATTGTCTAATGTATGAAAAATGAATTATTTTTCTTTCACTTCCCAAACGGATAGAGATTTAATATAGACGTAATATAGTATTGGAACAGAAGTGCGTATATAAAGTCATCGGTAGTGTTTTGTTTTATTTTAACAAGTAAATCTTTTGATGACAGTGAGGTAAACACTTCAATAAGCCCAAAGTTATTCTACATTTTTCTGTAATGAAGGAACTTCGTCAGTGTGATATAATTAATAGGTTTTCTTTTACTCACATTGCAACTTTGTCTGGTTCAAAACTTTAAAAGCCTTTTTCTCACATTTTAAAACGATCAATCGAGCTGAAATTTTCTATACATGATTATTTTGGATGACAATGCTATAATTTAATTACAACTGATAAAAAGTAATTGATTAAAATTAATTAATTAAAGAATCAAATTTTACGCCATGTTTCTCGCTAAGTCGCCAAATCCGTCGTTTAATAATTTATCGTTTCCTTTAATTTTAATTACATGTAGCTGATGTAATATTCAATTTAATAATTTATCGTTTGCTTTAAATTTAATTACATGTCGCTTAATTAATTAACATAATGTTTTATAGAGCTAAAAAGTTTTGCACTTATTTATTTTAGATGATAAATTTAATAGTCGTCAAAAAATAAAATAAGTTATTAAAATTTATTTTTGAATAAATTCAATTTGATTCAACGTTTCCTGTTTCTCTTAAAATTTAGGGTATATAAATTATGTTACGCAAAGTGTGAAGTTTGAAAGAAAATCCATGTTAAGAAACTCGTTTTTTAAGGTGTTATTTTCCATTCACTTTATCAGTTTATGAATCGATCTTACATAGTATGGCCTCTGATACACGCTCATCTAGCGGTTTAACCATGTCTTACTTTTCATATGATTCAGATTAATCATTCCGGACATAATGCCTTACCTTAAATCATATGTAAACTAGAATCAAGGTATGACTGTAAATGAATAACATTCATAATTTTAAGATAACTGTGAGGCAGACATTTTTTTAACTATCCAAGGGGCTATTATTTTAGTTCGATTATTTTTCGTGTACCAGATCACTTTTTAATTTTTTATACCTTGCTTCAATTTTAATTACATTTAACTTATATTTATTCAATTGGATAATTTATCATTTGCTTCAATTTTAATAACGGAAAAGTTTACTATTGTCCATTTCTCGATATTTCATCATTTACTTTAGTTCTTATATTTAATTATAATTATAAAAAGTACATCTTGAATTGCTAAATCTTTCATTGCAAATCTTTGTATAGAACTTCTTCATTTTTATTTTTATATTCTCTGCTAGTTCAGTACTAACGTAGGTGTAAACATTTCTTCATCGAAGAAGTACGAGAAAAATTAAAAGGCGTTTCTAAATCAAGATTTTCAAACGGATATTCAATGTTTCCTTCAAACATGAAAGTGTTTTGGACAATGTCTATACTTAATACTCTCCAAACCATGTTTCGAGGATTGCAGGTGTAATTATTCACCGAAGGAACTGAGTTTTCTTCAACGGCCTCTAAATGTTGAATATCAGAAGATTCATATAATGAAGGCGGATCTGTATGCAAGTCAGGTTCAGCAGAAGAATTTGCTGTATCATCTTCATCTTCTAGCTCCATCTGAAGCTCTCTTTTTAACTTGAATAATAATGGATGTCACCTTCATTTTCGCTGGTTTCATCCTCTGAAATTTCACCATTTTCTAGCTATCTCAAAGCTATTTCGATATTGTCCGGGTTCATTTTTGATAAACATCTATAAAAAATAGACAAAAAACTTAATTCCAACATCAAACCAAGCAGAGAAACAACAAAAATGCAAAGATACGAGCAAAAAGTATTACTTTCCAAAGAATAGGAAAGTAGTTTTTATTCAGTCTGGAATACTTCAAGTATCAAAATTGATTCTCACAAAAATAGTAAGATTTTCTTCAAGCAAAGCAGGTCCTTGGTAAAAATAATGAGTAAGGATAAGATAGTAAGGATAAGACATTCACCTACCTCAAAAATATTTTTATTTTTTGTAAAAATTATATGCGCCAAAGGTTTATTCCGCTGAATTTTGTCTAAAAATATCTCACTCGTTCAATTCGGCGAGAAACAAAATGTCATATTATTTGAAAACTTTTGACATCTGACGTTTATCCTTTTAACTTTTGTTCACACAAAAGAACATTATGCAATAGTAACACACATATACAACCAAATATTAAACACAAACCAATTGCATGTGTACAATTCAATTTGAAAATCCGGTATTTCTTCCGAAATTTCCGAAATCCGAATTTGAATCCTAGAGCGTTTAAAGATTAATGCACGTAGCAAAACATTGGCTTTGAGATGTATTATACAGATGACTGTGATGTACAAGGATTGTTCTGAAAGTAAGTTTCGACATTTTTTCGAAAGAACACATGGTACACTAGATGAATCAAACAATAGGAATAAGAATGCACACCCATTGCTGGCAGTAGTTTCAATGGAAGAGAAATGACGCATGCGCAGTGCGACGAAGAAATAGGGCAGCAGCAGACCAGCGTGCCCGAGGCTTTACTGACAATATGGTCGGCATTGGAAGAGCGTGCCGGTAAAAAGGGTCAAAGGGGAATAGCCATCCATGAACGCTCAGACTGCTTATGTTGAACAAGTCATGTCTCGTCAATTGGTTGGACGCCGGTGTTGCATGTTCCGTGAAGGAAGGCAGAGTGTAGAGAATGAAGGCCGAAGTGGGCGTCCTTTCCTCCACGTTCACGAATGAAAACAACACTGGTAGAGTGCAGGACTTGGTGTTAGTGAATAAGTGCATAACGGTGTCAGACGTGGCGTCCACACTGCGTATTAGTTGTGTTCAGGTGCATCTAAAACAACGCTGCGGTGGAGTTGGCTGAGGGACAATTTCCTGCATCGCAGAGCTCTAAGATTTACGGAATAGTTTCTTCGAACTGATTACACGCTACTACAAATGTCTCAATGTCAATTGAGGCTATGTCAGAAACTAGTGTTAAGTGCATAGTTCATAATGATGGTCTATTCGTTCGGGCAATAAAGTTTGCTTGGGAAAGAAATGACGAAAGCTACTTTCGGAACGTGCTTCGAATCATACTGTGTGGCAATATCTCTTGCTAAAATTGTGAATCAATATTTATCAGTTTTCACAGAACATTAAACCCCATCAACCAGTCACAATTTGTAGCATTATTTAATATATTTCAGCTAGATTCACATCTCAGTCGACGATAATATATGATTGAGATGCAAATATTTCTAGCGGAAGTTATTTATGAGAAAAGTGAATCGAAATATTTTGTTTTCAATTAAACATTTATATCACCACATTACATTTTAACTTAATTCTTCGAAACATCTCGAATTTTAGATATTGTGTCAGAATTATTCCGGTATTGTTCTCCGAGTTCTTTGCTAAATGCTATTTACAACTGTTATATAACTTGATACATAATTCCTTTTATGATGCATCTTGCAAGATAGAACCCGGATCCCAAAATTTGATTTGTTTTCTCTAGATTCCATTCCCGATCAGTATTGGTGTCTTCAAAGCGTAGAAACGTCTTCGTTCTCAAGAATGTGAAGAATTCCACGTCAAGACTTTCTCACGAAACTAATGTTTCATCGTCGCTGAAATTCCGTTGTAGAAAATGCCCGATTAGATTAAAGCCAATGTCTCATTAGAATTCCTTTGGGCGAGTGGGATTGAAGAGAAATACAGATATATCTTCCGTTCCATGTACTTAAAACTCTCCAAATTTTATAATTTATAGTGTATTGATACGTAAAAAATTATTACCTTAGTTCTATAAACATGATTAAAAATTTATTTTTATTTTCTTAAAAATTCAATTTGGTATTGTACTAGGGGATATCATAAAGGTTTAATCATTACTATGAAATAATACGAAATATCTAGATAAAATTTATTCAACATATTAAAATATTTGTTTACCTTCGGGCCGCCCCCCCCCCCCTTTTTTTTAAAAAAAAAAAAAAGAATAGAAATTTTTCTGAAACACTTATGTTTTTAATTATAATGATCTATAAAATAGTAAATTCAAGTCATTTTCATGAACAAAAAATTGGCATTTACGCTAAAGTTCATGTAACATATTCTAGTTAATATATTTCACTTTTTGCTTCAACAATATATTTAATATACAAATATCCGTATTATGAAGCAGTTATCTCTTCAACGTTTCGAGTTATACCGAAACTTATGAAAACACAACATGATTTTACAAAAAAGTATATCACTTTTTAAAATAAAAATGCCTCCGAAATAAGCAGTTATATACTTAAAAGCTGTGTTTCAGTTTCACAACATATCTAGAGATGTAGAAACATTGTGGTAAAATTTCATTTGAATATATGAAATACTTTTTAAGAAAGAAGATTTTCCGTAATTAAAAAAGGAAGAAAAGAAAGAAAGAACAAGAAATTAAATTGCAGTTTTCCGAAAAATGTAAATCTATGAATCAAAATTAAGTGAAGAAATAGTTGGCAGATGCTACTACAACTGTAATAAATAAATAAATAAAACTGAATTCTGCATTTAAAAAGTATATTGTACATTTACATCGCTTAAAATGAAGAAACAGTTGTTTAAAATGCATTGTTTGTATTTCTGTGGCCAAGGTTCGGTCTTGAAAAATCCCACTTCCGGTCGCTTTAAATTGAACTTCCGGTTTAGAATATGGGCTATAACTTTGTTTCTAGCTTCCCTGGAAACAAATGCAAACAATTTTTCAATTCGTAAATATGTGGGCTTTAATAACAAGTAATAAAGAAACTTTAAAAACTTTTCACGAAAATGGAGATTTTTGTGTAGGCGCATACCTTAATTGGTACTTATGTTCTTTACATTATAAATTACAGATATTCATGCTGATTTGTTTGATTTCAGGAAGCCGTATAGGTGAAGTAATCTGCAATAGTCTGCTGAGTTCTACAATGAAGGCTTTCGAAATGTCAAGATACATGCTTGGACAAATGTATAACTCTGGATAATGAGTAGTAAGGTTTTTAAGAATACTGAATGAAAATTAAGTTTCCAGCTCGATTCTTTCAGTAATAATCTAAACTTTACAATACACCGGAATAGCAATTAAAACGTTATGATATTGTGAGTTGCTTCAATCTATGTTATCACGAAACCAAATTAATAAGAATGGATGTTACTTATATATAAGGATCAATTGTATATAAGGATCAATTAACATGCAGAGTAAATTATTATCTAATAACTCGTTTATTTCTCAGTAATAATTAAAAGTTTATTATAAACCCTTTTTACATAAACAGTATAAAACAGAACGAAGTATTCAACGATTGTAGTTTACGCAGCAGTGTTTTTGCTTGAACATTAACATTTAATTCAAAAGTAAATGTGAAGAGGAAAAGGATTTTTTTATTGAATACTTATCTCATCATAAATTCTTTTGAATTACTACGTTTCATTTCCACATTGTTTCTTTCACATTAACGGCATTGGGTTCTGATGTCTTAATTTTCTCTTACCTGTTATACAGAATAAATAATACTAGTAATATAAATTATTATTCAAACTTATCCGCATTCGTGAAAAAAATTATCCTTTTTATTTTCTAATTCATTTAACAACTTTTATTGAAGTACTTTTAAATCCAGTTGATGATAATTCAGCATGTGGATCCTTCTCAGATTTCATATTAGAAAAATCTTTAAGATAAATTGAAATTTATAAAGAAATGTCATCTCTGATGATATAAACAGTTAAACAAAAGAAGTGGGAACCGGCGTTAGAAGCGTAAGAGAGAGAGAGAGAGAGAGAAGGTTGAAAACTGTTTTTTTGCACAGCTGTTGTAGAATTACTTGAATTCACTTCTTTACAGCTATTTGTTCACACTCGGACGGTTCACCTCTTCACAACGACCAACTCACATTCGCATTTGTTAGCGTGCAAGGATTGCTAGATACTAAAGTACTACTCCTCGAAACTGAAAGCCAGGAATGATCTGACCTAAAGATCCAACAAGAATTTAACAGTCGGAGCGGTGGAATACAACTCATATCACAGTTACAGTGAGGGAATAGAGGGTCCAACACAATGCCACCAAGAAGTCCGGGTAGCTGTGTTGAGGATAATGAAGACTCTATTTGAACGTTCACCACAGAGCTACAGCTAAGGTTAGATAAGCTACGATGAGAACGATAGCAGTTGAATTTGAGCGTCCAGTAAAATGTTACAGATAAAGTCCGCTAGGCTATGCTGAGAGAGATGAAGGTTGAGGTTGAATGTACGGCACAGTGGTACAGGAAACTCTGGGTAGTTGCGTTATTTATAAAGCTTTTGCGAAAGATTTGAGTTCATTTCTTTATAGCTGTTTGTTCATACTCGGCTGGTCCGTTTCTTTTCAACTTCCGGTTGACATACACAGTAGGCAGTGTGAAAGAATCGCAACACACCACCGGACATGCCCTCGAACCTGAAAGTCGGGTATGACATGAAAAGGATACAGCAAGAATCCAACAGTCCGACCGAAGCAAGACAATTCGTATCATAGTAACTGTGAAGGAGTGAGGAGTCCAACACAAGGGAAAGTCCGGTTACCTGAGCTGAGAACGATTTAGATTGGATTTGAGCATCCGGCTCAATGCTATAGATATGGACTGATAATCTGCGTTGAGAACGATGGAGATTCAATTTGAAAGTCCTGCACAATGGTACAGATATGATCTACACTGATATATGTTACGCTGAGAGCGATGAAGGCTTGGTTTGAGAGTTCAGCACAAGATTGAAGGTACTTCTGATCCGATTCCAGATCAGAAGGTTGCGGGTTTAAATCACAATCAAGCAGAAAAAGTTTGAACTTTCTTCAAATATTTCGGAATGCTTGTGATAAAGTTTGAAGTGAAAACAATAATATCTTCGTAACGATTTAGAATGACGATAGGTTATTTCATCATATTTCTTTTTAAGATTAACTATATAAATAACGATAACAGTAGGCAAAAAGCATTTCCAAATGCTGTGAAGGATATTTTTGTATTTTACCATTAATTAATAAATAATGAGATAAATTCAACGCATAATTTTTCTTATGCTGCATCAAATACAAAACATTTGCGTACGTCTTTTGTAAAAAATTGTATTGACACATTACAGAATGTTCTTGTTTATATCAAGTTAACCAATTAATGCTTCAACAGCAGGTATAAAATCCTAAAATGTAATTGATTACAGCAATTATGGAGTTATATTCAAAAAATGTTTATTTATGAATGTTCTTTTTTGAATGGCAGAATTTTTTCCAATTTGATTGAAATCAAATATACGATATGACTATCATTTAATTTGAATGTTGCTCACTGAGCACAACTAGTAATTATGCGTTTCAAACACTATTAAACAATAATGAAGACTTCAATTTTTTCATATCAGTGTAATGAAAGGAGTATTTAATTACTTAATTTCATTAACGTAAATAATAATCTTCAGGCGGGCTGTGAAGAAAAATTTCATATTACCATCAAACAATTGTTTGTTTTAAAGCGAGCATCCCCCCCTCATTATCTGTAAATACTTCCGGTTAATTATCTTCAACTTGAGTTTTTCTTTTTCATTGACTCATAATTATTCGTGCGAGTAAATGGTTGTTACCTTAATTAACTACAATTTCACCATTAAAACGTATTTGTGGGGGTGTGAATGTGTATTCTTTCCTTCTGTAGTAGTAGCGGGAGTCGGACTGAAATATATATCACGGAAGAAAAATTCTAAAAGATAAATGTTAGGAACGGTTGGTTGAATTACTTAATTAACCGATAACTATTAGAAGAATGGACCATTTCCTGATAATTCCCTAAACGATTACAACTTATAGAAGAGAGAAAAAGTTATATATGTAAAAATACACAGTGTTTCAAAACTCATACGCAAGAATTTAAGGGGGGGGATAGAAAACATCTAAACAAGCAATTATCACCCAACAATGCTTAGGCGGAGAGCAAACGGGGAACCGCTAGGCGGCTAGGCCATGAATTTCACGTCGTCAAGGCCTTTTCCTGATTACTGAACTTCGCTATGCTTCCTGAAATTATCAGGAGAAATGACGATGTGTAATAAAACTCGCGCTTTATGCTTTCCATTACAGCGCCGCCTAGCGGTTCCCCGTTTGCTCTCCGCCTAAGCATTGTTGGGTGATAATTGCTTGTTTAGATGTTTTCTATCACCCCTTAAATTTTTACCCTTGAATTTCAAAACATCCTGTATTCTTATTGTCATTCCCAAGAAACTATTTTATTCAGCTATCATGAGAGAGAATAAGAAAAGTAGTGAAAACTCCTTCACATTGATATTTTAGAAAGGGGAGTAGAATTAAAACACTATACGAGGAAACATTGGTGACCATTTTGTAAATTTTTTTTCCAAAACCTCTCAAAAGGAAAGAAGCAATTTATAGGAGACATTGCACGAGATTTCCATTTTAACAAAATACTTACAAAGCTTTCTAATTGAGATGATATTTTACTAAATGTACCGATTCCGAACTTGTTTGTGAAATCGAATTTTTCGATAATTAAAAGGACTCTTTTTGAGTTTGAGTTCTCATTAAAAAAATTAAGTGCATAAAACATAGTCCCAAAAAATATAAATGAAGTTGTAGCTGTTTTAAACATCTGAAAATTGTTTGATTAGAATTTTAGAAATAATCGCAGAGTAAGATATTCTAAATAAATATTTTCTATATTCTTTTTTCGAAGTGAAATAAGGAGTTACATCCGTGTTCTTAAACCTGCTTTTAACAGGATTGTGACACAATTATAATTTTCTTTTGCTGGTTAGTTCATTTCGTATATCAGATATAGTGCTTATTTTTGTATTGCATGTAATAATAATTGCATGTAAGATGATTTCATACTTTGGGATTTTTTAAATTTTTATTGACGTTTCATTTTCTTTTTACTAGGTTTTTTTTAACTCACATTATAACTTGTCTAGGACAAAACTTTTAAAGTTTTTTTTTCAACCTTTTAAAGCGCTCATTTGAGTTGAAGTGTTCTATACAAGATAGTATTTAATGACAATACGATAATTTAATTTTTATTATTAAAAGGTAATTGATTAAAACTAATTATTTAAAGACTTAAATTTTACACCAAGTTTCTCGCCAAATCGCTAAATCCGTCGTTTAATAATTTATCGTTTGGTTTAATTTAAATTACGTTCAGATTAAATGTATTCAATTTAATATCATAATTTATCACTTACTTTAATTTTAATTACATGTGATGTTACATGTTAATTGATCAACATAACACTTAATTGAGCTAATAAAAATTACACGTATTTATTTTAGATGATAAATTTAATGAACGGCAAATAATAAACTAAATTATTAAAACTAAATATTGAATAAATTAAATTTGACTCAACGTTCCTTTTTGCTCTTGAAATGTGAAGTATAAAAAAAATTATGAGACGTAAAGTGTGAAGTTTGAGAGAAAACCCATGTTCAAATAACTCATTTGTTACCGGTGTAATTATTTTTTATTCCATCGCATACACTTTTAGAAACGCTATATGAGCGGATGTGGACGAATTATTCAGAATCTTTGCACTATTTGAACTGCCTTACAAGGGAATATATTGGTACAGCTATTTGTAAGAAACTCATTTTTTACTGGTGTTATTAAATGTGTATTCTCATAGCATGATTTTTCTTAATTTTTTTTTGGAATTTAAATAATCTTTTATCTTTAAGAATCGCATATGCATTCTGCATTATTTTTTTCAACAAACAGTGTGACGTTTGATTATATGATTTGATGTTCTCTTGTCTAACCTTGGAGCATTATATAAACTGAATTATATAAAAAAATAACACCTCGAACCCAACAAATAAAACACGATCTATACAAATTCAATGAGTTAAATAAATGTAAAGAATTCAATAAAATAAACACACACTCAAGTATGTTAGTCGTGTTTTTTAAGTGGGCACTAATTTTTAGTATGGCATCTTCAGCGCTAATGTTGCTACTCTACGCAGGTGCACTGAGTAACTATATGAGTTAATTAATTATAGACACAAACACGAAAACATTCGTCCATATTTGCATTTGTTATAGAGCATTTAAAATGATTCAAGCAATTGAAAACGCCACTGACTGGGAAATACACGCCATGGTTCATTTTCTGCAAGAGAAAGCTGATGAAATTCATCAGCAAATTAATGAAGAGCATGGATATAACACTATGAGCAATGGAATGGTAAGAAAATGGACGAAAACATTTAACGATAGAAATGGAGGCATTCAACATCGCCCCAAAAAATAAAGCTCAAAGAAACAATTTCATCATGCAAAATCATATAAACTGTGTTTCGGAGCAGTTGATGTTGCTTGAGGACTTTTGACTCGGGGTGACACAATAAATTCCACAATATATTATGACACTTTAACTAAACTGCCTTATGCAAACCAAAACAAAAGAAATAGCATGCTCAGAAAATGGATTGTTTTGTTTCATGACTGTGAACGTCCATACTTGGCCAGTTGAAACCGAGATTTCCTCTCATCACATGCCTGACAGCAATTTGATTACCCTCAGCATAGTCTTGATCTGGCGGCAAGTATCTATCACTTCTTCCTTCTTTTGAGAAAGCATTTAAGGTGTCAAAGCCATGAGAAAGGCGATGATGTCAAAAATTTGTGCTGCAGTGATTATATCAACAGACGGCATATTTCTAAGAGGATGGAATACAGATTCTGGTTCTACAATATAATGCATGCCTTAATAGTGAAGATAATTATGTCGAATAGCAATTTTATGTGCAGGCTTTTTTATAAGAATAAAATAGTAGCAAAAACTGTATTTATTTTTTAATATCGAAACGATACTTACTTAAAAACACGCTAATGTAAGTGATTGTTTAAATTTTGCTACAATGGAGCCACTAGAACGAAAACTGGGAACCGTTACAGAAGCATAAATCTTTCACGATCTTCTGAACGAATTCGTTATTCTCGGTAGAAAAGCCTCTTATTTTGAATGCGGAAGATGACCCGTTCCGTATCCTGAAATGCCTTCCAAATTGTTTCCTTTCACAGGAGCTGTTGTGAGAAAAGCAGAGGGAATGCTAGCAAATGGGCCTTAAGCTGCTTTAAAAAATTCCGCTTTATGTGTTTCCTATATATTTGACGGACTGATGTGCGTCACTGTTTTACTTTTCTTGACAGTGGTAAGGACCGGTGGAAGAGATTTCTCTTTACGGATTTCATCTTATAAACTGGACATTTATTGTTTCAAGGTATAGATTGCTTTCCTGCGATTTTTTCTTGATTTCTTTTCGTGTAGCAAAGCGTAATACCTGAACGTGATATTGAGTTTCTAAGATGTTTTAAGAGTTTTTACTTGCTTGCGCTCCATTTTACTTGTTTCTCCTTTAGATGTGAGTATATTTTCTCAGAAAAAATATGCTTGAGAATATTTGTTAATGCAGCGCTATTGCTGCTCTCAAACCAATTTAAAGTGGGTTGTATGTAACTAAGAAATGATTTCAAATAATGATAAGCTTTATTTCGGGAACGACACTTTGGTGTCCTTTCTACTTCACTAATGGTTACACAAAGAAACTCCCCCCCCCCCACACATAGAAACAAGCAAACATTTTTAAGAGACGATCGCAGCGCCGTTTCACAATTAATTTATCTATGGGTGTAAATACACTTGGACGGGTGATCGTAGTTATTTATCAAAGGAATTAACAATATTTTTTTTGTTTAAAATTTTTCTCTCGTTGTCTTTTGTTCTGGACCGAGTTCGAACAATTTCCAAAAATAACTTATTTGCTTGAATAAAATGCATCTTCTAAAAATAAATTATCTACTGGAAGCGAGTCATATCGACTATTAGGGTGGTATTTACTAATTTAAAGTTTAGTATCTAACTTACTGAATTTCCACATTCTTCTGATAAAAAGCTTGAACTTTTCTTTTTTTTAATAAAGGCTAATTCTTTTTTTTTTTTACTGCTCTTGAAGGTATTTGGAGGATACGGGTTTTGATCTCATAATCTCAAGCTCTGTGTCCCGACTCCGATATTCGGTTAATGTGATCTTCATTTAAGAACTGAATGTTCACTTTCAACTTAAATTTTGTTTAGCTTAAATAATAAGTTAAAGCTCAACAAGAAAAAAGTATAGAAAATCATTTGAAACTCTAATTCGTTTTGCGGATGAATTTTTAAAAAAATGAGATGAATAAATTATCAAAAGCATTGATTGTGGTGAAAACAGCTCCCAAAAGTCAACCATAAGCACGCCAACTGAGCGATGACTGCTCCAAATTGGTGACCGAAAAGATAGTAATGTTTCATCCCTTAATGGTTATGAATGAACACAGCTCGTCGACCAAATGGCGTGACATAATGGGCACTGACGAGTTCAGCTCGTCCGAAGATTCTCGACCCAAATGGTTGTAGCCGAATCCTACTCGGGCAATGAAACTTTTCTCCAATGGACGCTGACGAGCTGAATTCGTCGGTGTATATTATCCTGAGTTATTCGTGTTACAAACGATATTTACTGGCAAAATATAATGAATTTGATAACGTAAAGATGGCGTTACGGGTACCGTAAAATGTTTTACATAAGAAGGAAAAATTTTGCCAATCAGGTTGATAATTTAGTTATTTTTCTGGCGGGAGTTTTTTCCTGAAAAACGGCGGAAAGAATTTTAGATAAATACATAAATTACATGTTTTATAAAGCTTAAAAATACGTGTATTTACTTAGATAGTTTAGTTTAATATTTTACAAACTAATATTTATAATATTTAATATCTACCGAATTGTTTAAAAGTGCAAGTTACAATTTGTGTGAATATTAGATCAATAAACTGCAAATATTTGTTTAAAAACTTAATATTTTAGGAACTAATATTTGTAATATTTATAATTCACTGAACTATTTAAAAGTACATGTTGCAACTGGTGCAAATGTTGCATTAATGTACCGCAAATAAATCTTTAAAAACTAACTTCTGTGAAAAGCGAGCGAGCTATATGTATCAGCTTCAGAAGAAAGTGACATTTTTGAAGGCCACGTGGGAGAAAAAGGTTGCCACTTTCAGCGACCGTTTGATCCTAGCTCCGCGCTTCACAGGAGAACGAAAACTGCCGAATCCCTTTAACCGTCGAAAGGTAAATAGCTTTGTTACCTTTATTTACACGTAATCGAAAGCTAGGATTTCGGAGGAGTAAAACTCGGATAGGGATGTATTTCATGATGTCTGATAGAGACAATGTAAAATAACGATTTAACGTTGCAAATCTTGCCTCGTAATATAAATTTTTATATCAATTTGAACAAATTCGTCCAATTTTATTGGTAAGTATTGGATAAATTTAGATTAAACTGCAAGTCATCGCTGATAGCGTTGCTCCTTTCAATGGATTACCCAGAAACATCAACAATGTAGAGACAAAGGAATTTGTACTCGACAGATAGACCTCACTATCATGTATGAGTGTGACGTAATCTGTGAAGATCTATGCCCAGTGTAGCTGTTTTCTTCTTAAGAGGAGGAACAAAAGACTGGTATATAATTTAATAGACAGGTGGGGAATGAGATACTTTCTTGTTTTAAATGTTTTAATATTTATTTAAATTTTTTTTTTCATTACTCCTATTATTTATTAATTTTTCTCAGTTTTAAAGCCCTTTTCTAGAGATGCGTAAAGAAAAAAAGTAATAGAAAAAGATTAAAAAAAAAGCCTAAAAATTTCCAAATTTTGTGTCGTATGAGATCAAAAGCACAGTTTTGCTTAATAGTAATAATTTATTGGATATTACAATTTCCTTTGGTATTTATATTAAAAAAATGTATTATAATAATTGTAGCATAACAATTTTATATTTAATTTATATTTTAGTTCAATTTTCCTATCATAATAAAATATTATCGAAATTTTTTTCAGGATTAAAAACATTCATTTAATTTAAATCACGTGTAACGTCAATGTTAAGTTTCCTTTAATTAATCATTCATTCAATAAATAATCATTCAAAATAAATAAAAGAATTATTAAGTGAAAGTGAATCTTCCGCTTTGTTGACTGCTTTCAATTAAACATACGTATTATCCTCTGAATCAGAAAAAAAAATATATCTTTCAGAAACGGACATTTTTATTTATTTATTTTTTTTTTGAATTAATTCAAATTTCCAAGTTGAATTATTTTTGACTTTTTTAATTTCTTTCTGACTTCATTAATTATTTGTTTCTTTAGACATTCATAGAAATGTGGCGAAATTTATTAATCGTTTTTTAATCATTGTCCACGCAATTCGTCGATAATTAAAATTTCTATTATTTGTATACATTCCAATGTAATCTTCTGAACACGTAGTATGAAATTGTCCTGAAAGTTTATTGTTAGTAAGTTTCAGAGCTTCATTCAAAAATGTATATTATTTATATCTTATCGAAAATGATGAGAAAATGAATCTGAAAGTATGTGCTGAGAATAGTCATAATCACACCACATTCTTTTAATACTTGATCAGTGAAGAATAATACATTACTTTAAACAAAATTCTAAGGATCTCTTCGAGAAATCAGTCTTTGTAAGCTTCGATGACAATTTCTTTTGTGAAAATTTTGAATTATGTGTCATAAATATGTTTAAAATCTAAGCCCCCCCCCCTTTTTCAGGGAATGTCCTTAGAAAAAAATTCCTATTTGAATGTTATTTCTCTAAATTAAAATTAAATTTTAAAAATAACACTCCTTTTTTGAAATACTTCTAGAAAACTTAGAAATTTTAATTTCATGTATTATACAAGACTGATATCGATGGATATTATTTTCCCTCTGTAACTTCTAAGAAATAACTTAGGAATTTCTAAAAGAATGTAAAATTTTGTATTTATAAAAATAGTTTTTGAGGAAAAAGAATAAAATACATTATTAAATTCAAGGAGAGTTTTCTAGTTTACTACTATTTGATTTTGATAAAAGGCAATTATAATTTTCAAGATAAAATATATTAAAAACTAGCCTCGATTAAAGCTGCAATAAAATAGAAAAGTTTCCAGTTTCAAAAAGCTAAACTTAATGACTATTTTAATTTCTTTAAATATATAAGAATTTAATCAAAATCTTCCTTTTTTATGTCCATGTCAACGATGGCAGGTTGAAATGGAGATGGATAACGATGAAAAATGTGAATTTTGAACTTTTTCAATTAATTGATGGACATTTCATTCTTGTCGCTAGACAACAACTTTGAATGGAATGTTTGTCTCTGCACGAATTAATCACAAAAGGAAGAATTAAAATGGAATAATTATAAGAAAAAAATACTTGATTTCTTGGCAGATTTTTTTTTTTTAAATTTTTCTTCAAAACTATAAAACAACAATTTTTATAAAAATTGATTTGTTTGCTCGAAAATGTTTGGTAAGAAGGATAATTGACATATACTCGTAAGTGTCTAATTAAAACTTTGAAATGCTGTGAGGACAAGAAACCTGACTATCTGTCCGAAAATAAGTAAGGTGTCTAAAAAAAATTATATATTTCTTTCCTTTTCTCTTACTGGATTTGTGTTTACGTTTCTCATTTTAATTATGCAAATACTTCTCAGAGTTTTATTGGATTTTTTAAGGTAAAAAAGATAAAAAAAAAGTGTCCATACTTAAAATAATTAATTTAATGTCTGGTTAAAAATCAGACAGGCTCATATTAAAATTGATTCCTAAAGTATATGTTACGAAAAAAACAATTACCGTTATGACAAGTTTTGCATAATTTTAATTAACTGTCAATATTAAAATAAGAAATATAATATATATATATATATGTAATGATTTAACTTTTAATTCAATAATTACCCTAAATAATAAATT
>BMAW01055317.1:0-14399 GCA_019974015.1 Nephila pilipes
ATATATATATATATATATTGGTATGGTTTCTTTTATATCAATTAATCAGTGTTTACTTTTGATTCGAATTCCTTCATGTAAAGTAAAATTATGGTAATGTATGAATTTTGTGTAATGTTTCACTGGTTCTTATAATTCTGGTTATAGTATGATGATATTAATTTATTATTTTATATTTTCTTAGTGTTTATATGGTTATATAATTAATTACCTTCAGCAGATTGTTGTTGTCCTTAAAAGGTTTCGATATTATTTATAATGTCGAGTCATTAGTATTTATTATATTTTGTTTTTCGCATGATTATTTTTTGTTTAATTAATATATCTTTTGAATTTCCTTTGCTTCCTCAATATATTCCTAATATTTTTAATTGTTTTCACAATTTGTTTCGTTATTTATTTAGGTATATTTTTGGTTCTTGTAGTTCAACTGAATTTGCTAAATATTTGTTCTATGATTACTTTCTCTTGTTCTCTATGGTTGATTTTCTGTATTTACAGGTTTCTAGTTTGTTACCATATTTTATTATAATATAATTCATTAATGTGAGACGGCTTGATCAGTAATAACGTTATAAACATACATTATTTTAAAACTACGGAACAATTTTATTTATACTATTTACATTATTCTAAATGTCTGCTTTTCTTTGACTGGACCTTCTCTTACAGGTTTCGAGTTGCTTTCAGTTTTTGTTTTTAAGTTAAAATTTTAATTTTTTTAAATACTTTTAATAAATTTTCTTCGAATTACATTAATTTACTTTTATTTTTTGAAATATTTTTTTAATTTTATAGTTTCTTAGATATTAGTGTAATGTATGATTAATTTGTTTATTATTTTATAATTTGGATAGTATAGAAGTATTGGGGTTTTCTGTTCATATATATATATATATATATATATATATATATATATATATATATAATGTTCAAACATTATTTTAATGCTTTTAACTTGCTTTTACTTATGAGGTTTCTGTTTAGTTTTTAATTACATTTCTTAATGAATAGTTTTGAAACTATATCTCCCTTTAATTTATTTCAAATAAATTATTTAAATATTGACTGAAAAATTATTGGAATGTTTAACATTGTACATCAAAGCATTCTATACACAAACATTTTTCTATTATATAATAACTTAGAAAAGGAAAATAAGATTCCTAAATCATCATAAATGTTAAAACAAATTACTGTTTGTTAAAGAAATGGCAGTTAATAAATATTGTTTAGCAAAAATTTCAATTAAAAAATAAATATAAGATATTCTTTCGTAGCATATAGAATCATATAATATACAGATGAATGATATAATATATAAATATTGTATTATTTTAAAGTAATTATTTTTTTCTACGATTTGTTTTTTATTAGTTTTACTTATACTTTATTATAAACAAAGCAAACCAATATTTATGTTTTTGTAAATATTCTTCTCCTTAAATGGTAGATTTAAAAAATTACTTAATGGTTGTTTATAAAAATAATTATTTAATTTCTTTAGTTTTCAAATTGAAATGGGAATTAGGATTAAAATAATTTATATCTTATTATCTCTCAACTAATAATAAATTTTATTAATTAGAATTTCTTAATTTGATTTTTTAAGGTCATAAATGAGCTTTTAATTTTATTTAACCAATTTAATCTATTCAGATTAATCATAGTTTACATAACATGCGCTCTGAAATTTTTCATTTTAATTGAAAAATAAAATTTTCCACCTTTTTTTTTTTTCATTTTATGTTAATAATTAAAAATATTTTTTTTGAAAATGCTTGGAAATTCTGATCACTTACCACACAGCTTAAGAATGTTTAAACTAATTATTGGCAAACATCATATATTCCAAAGAATGATCTAGATTATTGCAATTTAAATATGCTAGAAATTTATCTGAAGTAAAAAAATATGTAGCTTATGATATATGATATTAGGGAACAGCTTTCCAGTTACTACTTTTTATGACATTGATTAATGAGTTTAGATAATAATATTTTTATTTAATTATGCGTATTTCTTTAAGCAACTGAATTAATATCAATTTATAATGTAATATTTTTCTCAAGTTGATAAACAAAGGCCTGAAAAGAAATTCCATTAATTAAATGAATAATATTCTCCATTTGTAAGTAATAAATATAAAAACATGATTGTCTCTATATTAATAAACTTTAAGAATATAAAGGTTGTGATATTTATATCTATCATTTTTAAAATACTTAAAGTTCAAGTAATACATGTTTTAAAGAAGCATTTGATTAGTCATTTAAAAAAAACCGACAACTATTACTACTTACAATTTGAACAATAATTAATGTTATAAAATATAATATATAAAATGGTTTCTTGGAAAAAATATTTTTATTTTAGTGCTTAGAAGATTAAGCACTAAAATATGTGCTTTATATTCTTATTAAAATGGACTGTAAGGTAAAAAATAAACTGTAAGGCAATCGCGTACTTAGCTTTAATTATTTCAATTGAAAAAAGATATTTCTAAAATGCTATAGATCTATGAGAACGTGTATAATATTTTAAACATAACAATTGCAATTGTAAAATGTTTAACTCTTAATGAATGTTAATGAATATGAAATATATATTTTGAAATAATATCATGCATAACATATATAATGAGGTATATGTATTCATTCTTTAATTTCACATAAAATAATAGGACAAAACCCGTGAAATCTATATACCTTTTAATTAATGAAAAACCTACTGTGATATTCGTGATAAAAAAGCATTTACACATTAACATAACAAATACTTAAAAATTACGAATGTTACTATGTTATCGAAGGTTACTATGATTCTAGTTGTTGAATCTAGTACATTTGTACATTTTTGTTTGTAACAGTGTAAAATTCAGATTACTGCAATTCATTATTATTTATTTTAAACAGTATTGATATTTAAATCACTACAATAAGATTAAAATTCTTATATCCATTGTGTATAATGATTGTGTAATTGATAATATTATAATATCAACGTTCATTATTTTTTTTTAAATTGAGAATAATTTTATGTGAAATTATTTTTCATTCCAATCTTGTATAGTCATAACAAATTTCAATTAATATAATTAAGAAAAGAATTTATATATAATCATATTTTGGATGATCACTTTTCTGTAAATATAAGTTATTAAATAGTTATTAAAAAGCATTTAATTTTTATGCTTTGAGACAGTGTGACAGGGATGCTCATATTGTAGTAAGATAAGGTTCATTAATGAAATTAGTTTAGTATACTTTCCTATTTTGATTATTAAAAAAAGTCTACTTGACAGTTGTATTTAGTAAATGAAGTGTAAATTTATCTAATAATGTATAATATATTGTGATGAAATTATGTGTATGTCTTGCATATATCTTTTAAATTACGTCTATTCTTTATTTACTCCAAACCTTGCGTAATAATACAAACTATCATATATATATATATATATAAATATAAATATTGATGGAGCAAAATAATATCTAATTCATTGTTTTGAAATTTGTTTTTATTATTTCAGTATGTTCGTGAACTTTCTTTCACCGAAAGAAATACTTTATCAAAAACAATATCATTTGCATATAAAACTTCAAGAAAAGGAAAAATGCCTTCCCTCAGCAAATATTTTAAAGTGAATCAGAATCAGGTTTCAAAGAAAAAAATTCCGGAGTGATTTTGTGAAACATTTTCTCTTTAAATTATTCATGTAATCTTACTTATTGTTCAGAAAACAAGTTTCCATATTTTCTTCCAGTCAATTGCTTGAAACAAAGTCAGATCATTGTATTAAGAGGAGTTGTTTTATTTTAAAGTGTGAAGAATTGGGATTAAGTTAAAAGAGGTAAAAACATCACCATTCGCACACAGAACTTTGTTGCATTTATTTTGAATTGTGAGTGATAATCTTTTTTTGGAAGTGCTCCAAAATTTAAATGCATACATTTTCTTTGTGGAATACAAATCACTTGTTAAGAGCAAGTAACTCAATTCAACATATTTTAAACATGCGGTTATTTATTATAATTTTCTTAAAATACACATCTCTTTTATTGTTGCAAATTAAAAAAAAAAATAAACCATCTAATTTCTCGTTAATTGAAATTTACAATTTTCTTAAAAAAAGTTTAAATAAAGAGAAATTTGTTTGGTACACGGGAATTACAATAGCTACTAAGTTTGATTTTACACTAATATGATAGATCTTCAGAAAACGATTTCTGTACAATTTTTCTGCTTTTCTAAATATTTGAATTGTAACAAATAAAATTCAGCTAATTAACGTATATCAAAATATAAATTGCAAAGAAAATCACAGAACAAAGGAATAGAAGTACAGATCTACTGAGAGATGGCACTTTCCAATTAAATGGCTTTTTCTCTCATAAGGATTATTAATTTTTCTGAACTTAAATTCTTATAAAATTCAAATAATGTTAGATAGGTACTTAATTAAGTAGAGTTTTCTGATTCACATTAAAGCATAACTCTTTAAACATAACTTCTTTTTGTGAACATTTTATAAATAAGGGGAACGAGATTAAATTAATTTTAATAATATTTTTCAAGTTATTTCTAACACTTTAATAATTAGCTCTTCTGATGATATTTAAAATGGTAAATTTTCTAGGTATTAGTATGTTGGAATAATACTATAATAAGGAATAATACTATAAAAAAACCGCACAAGTGCATACAAACATCAGAAGAAATATATCGAGATAATGTTAAGCAAATTATTTAACATACGTTAGTCAAACTTAGAAGCTTCTATTCTACTAAGTGATATGCTTACCATCCTGCTCAAACTATGTATAATCTTATTCCCCTTGCATTCTAATTGTAATTTGCTGTAACCTCACACAATGCCATAGCTTTAGATCCAATTACAAACTAATTAATTTGTAATTAGTGTGCTTGTACTGAACTATTCTATGATGAGGATTTCATATAAACTGTTTTACAAATGTAATTCAAATTTCACATCTTAAAATTTTAAACATAAACGTTGATTTTCACGTTTAGTATCACTTTCAACTATGTAACGCCAGTAAATTTGTCTTAAACCACGAACATTATAAAGTAGATATGAAATCTAATGAGTTATAAATGGTGTTTGCAATCGAATATCTCAAATTTGAAGAACTGCAATTGTAAAATTAAGTAGATAACTGCCAGTTTGGACAAAAAAAAATTAATTAAAATTTAACTTTAATGCTTTTGAAATTAGAAATGTTAAATTCGATTACCTCCAGAAACACAATTGATATCCAGAACTTCGATACGATGAATTGGTAGCAAAGTAGATGATGACTTTGCGCTTAATCATTGATCTCTCTCCCTCTTAGAAGCCCTGATTTCATTCCCTGTGATTTTTCATTCTTTAGTAGGATACTTAAAGATAAATCGTCACTAATTAAAGGACAATTTCCCACTGAAATCTAACATTGACAATCTGAAAACGTTAATGTAACTATAGTGTTTCAAACTCTAACAATGAACAGGCAGAAAAAACTGTGGAACGAGTTCTGCTATCGGCATGATATTCTTCATGTTTCTGTTAGTGTATGCTCTAATTAATGTTTTGTAACTTTGTGATCATTGAAGTATTATTTTTAATTTAATTTGTCTGAAAAAGGTGTGATTTCTTCAGCTTTGTAATTACAGTTCTTTTAAGCTGGAATATTCATTTGTGTATTTACACCTTGTGTACTAAATTCAACAAAATTATTTCTTTAAAGTTGCTTAACTATAGAATTTTGACATACAAATATCAAGAATTTCAATTATAACAAAAATATATTTAAAGGTGAATTCTCTATAACCCTTATATATTTAATCAAGAAATGTATAAATGTATTACAAAATGATTCAGATTGTAGTGATACATTTAATAAGAATTAACTATTTATGTTTATATCTTTAAACATTTCTCTGTGCTCTTCAAAATATTTTGCTAATTTTATAAATTTCATAATAAAACTAGTTTACTTACGAACAAGTTTATTGGGCATTCACTATTTGCTAGAGTGTATAGAAACTTCCTACGTCATTTCTAAATTATGGTTTCGCAAAATAAGAACCAAATAAATTTGCGATAATATTTACAGAAAAGTTGTGTAATAAATTGTTATCTTATTCAAAAAGTTAAGTCAGGAATTCATTATAATTTCCTTATAAATATATTATTTTTCTCTAAATTTTTCGTGCTTCTAAATCGTAAAAAAATCATGAGTAATATTATTTGGATTAAATATTCTTTCATGACAATCATAAAAATTATGTTTAATAAATGCGTCTTTTATAAAAGTTCTAAGCCTAACTTTTATTTTACTTTGAAGCTTGTTAATACTTTTTTGAGAACGAAGTTTATGATTTTAATCTAGTTTTGTAAAGAAATTACAAGTGAACAATTTTTATTGAGATAATTGTGAATATGGGACATGGTAACCAAAAGTAAATTATAAATTGTATTAAATTCTGTAGAATACTTCTGTATTACACAAAATACTGTTAAGATGCAAATAATAACATACATGATAAGACGAAGCCTTTTTACTGCCTTGTTGCCATTTATTTAGTTTTTTTTATTAATTTTTCTATCATCTTTACGTGAGATTTGAATTTATTTATTCATCAAATGATTTCTAAACATAACAGATTAGATTTGAGGTCTTATTATTTGCGATTATTTATAGCCAAATACATGTTTTAGCATAAAACGATCAAAATAAAAATGAATTTATTTAATATATATTTAAAGTTGTAAATGCTTTACATATTGTCTTTTTGAAATTTTTGCCAATTATAAGGAATTAATTAAAGGAGTATTTATTCAATATGTTAAAACATTTTTTAGTTCATTGTATAAATTTTATTCACAAATTATTATATATAGTGAATAATAATTCATTATTTTTTATTTAATGCTTTGTTCCTTAAGTGTGAGGAATACTAAAATCATTTGATATTCTTTTTGGAATATTTCTAAAATCCTTCCAGATATTGTTAACGTTCTGAAATTCATCTCTATTTCAGTTATATTCTATACAAATTATTAAATTATTTGGTCTATTTTGAATCTATAAATTTTTTATATTGATATAGCATACTCCCTAGCCAATAATTTCAATATAGTTAAGACGATGAGCTGTAATTAGTTTCTTATGCTTTTGGTATTAAAATTAAATATTTTGTTTCAAAACTATTTAAGTTTCAAATACAGTTTTTCCATAATATTTATAACGAAGACTTTTAAATAAAGATTAATTATTCCTAAAATAATTTTAATGTATATTTATTTTTGGCATATATATATAATTATGATAAATTTATTAGAAATAAATTAAAATGATTTTTATACAAGAAATCATGTTAAATAAATTTTTATTCAAGAAATAATGTCAAAAGAATTTTATGCAAGAAAAAAAATGTAAAATTATCTTTACAGAAAAAAGGATCACATTTCTAAAAATTGGTTAAAAGGATAAATTACATAGTTTTTTTCAGAAACAGAAAGTAAAGCCTTTCGAAAATTTTTCATTTTTTAAAGAAAATAACAACTTCTTTTGAATTTCAATACCTCAGGAATTTTTAGCAACTTGTCAGTATTATACGAAGAAAATTTCTCAGCAATTTTTAAAGACGAATATTATAATTGATGCATCATTATGCTATATGTTTCAAAGTTAAATACTAATAAGAAGTAATGGAATCTTATGCAAAGAGAATCTTTTCCCTATAATAAATCGCATTATTATTTGTGGCTTTCATTGATAAATTTCATTTGCAGAAATTTAAGGAATGAAAAAATCCTTTTTATTCAAACAAATACATACTATATATATATATATATATATATATATATATATATATTCATGATTTTGATTTATTAAACAATCTACTCAGTGTTAAAGCACTTTACTGAGACAGAAATTTTATTATAAAATATTTTATTCTACCGTTATTTATAGTTATTTTTATTCTGTAATATGTATTGAATATCTAGATATATATGGGTATAGAAATGCAACTGAGAAATGTGTAGTGGCTGGAGTTAACCGATTCGAGACTTTTTTTTATTTGAAGAATACTATTTTAAGAAAAAAATTGCTCTATTTTATTGCTTTTTCAAAGCATGAGAATTTAAATACATGGGGGCAACAGAAGTTTGGGCTTAAGTTCGTGTACTGCTTGTCTGTTGATGTTTGAGTTCGATCATGAGATGAAGTTTGATCTTTATTCCGAAATCCTTCGCTTAAAATAATCAAGTTTTCTGTGTGTTCAATGGGATTGGGCACACAAGTTTATCTTAGTATTTGAAATGACGGTCAAATTAAGGTTCAGCCTTAATGACCAGAACGCGAGACTCAAGATAACGAAGGCCGCTTTAATTAACTTTAAAATTACGTAAATTTGAGCAAATAATCCATGTTTTTGAGATGTGTAACTTAATTAACTGTTAAAAATTGTTTTATTCTTGAAAGAAAATAAACTTGTAGTTTTGAACCTATGAATTCATTGACTTGATCACTTTGTACTAGAAGCACAGACTTTATATTTATTCTAATGTTATACCATATTTTTAACAATATCTGTAACAACATAATAGTTTGTATGTATGTAAATGTATTACATAGTGTATCGATTAATTTTACATACTTGGAATAATATATATGTTTTTATGCGCACTCTTTTCGTTATAATTCTGGTATTGATGCATCTATAATTATTAGTTATATTTCTATTACAGTAATTAAGATTCCTAATAGATGTGAATTTTGATAGATATCAGTACCAAAATATCCATCACTAGTATTCAAGATTCTTATTTATAATGATCAATAAAATGTAGCTAAAGTCCGTAATGAGAGTCTTGATTTAACAAAAAAATTGACATTTTAATTTTTATTGTAAACTAGAATAAACTCGACGTAAACTAGCAAATTTGATTCGCACCTTCACACTTTAATTGCTTATAATTTAAAGTAGATACAAAATGGATTTGATGAATTTACAATGCATATACCGAGAAGTTTTTGAATTGAAACTCATCCAAGAAAAAAGACCATAATGTCTTTTAAAATCGTTTGGCTTAATGTTATTTTTTCATATTATTTTTTTCATTTATGTTGATTTAAATAAGTCATTCCACGATAGTTTGATGTGCATAGCAGTGCACTATGTGGTTGAAGATTATAATATAGAAAATTGAGCTCGAATCCGATTCCACCAAAGATCATTTAATGAAATAATTGAAATTCCATACAAGGGTCTTCGATGTTAAATCAACAAAATACTCATGTTCCTCATGTTATTTATAGTCAACTTTAATGATATGTAAAGTTTGTAGTCATTCTAGTCATGTAACTTTAGTACAATATTATGGAATCAGTCACAAATAATATATTGTGTAATTGCATAGCTAGGTAGTTTGAAAATTATATCTAGCTGGTTAAAGAACATAGTTTATAAATTCTGAGTTTCTCTATTTTTTTTTGTTTCTTTTTTTGATAAAGTAAAGGAAATCCTATCGTGATTAGTTATGTAATGATTTACTAAGTATTTTTTTATCATTCGATATTTAAACAGAGACACTAAGTTTTAATTCACTTCATGCATAACCTCGTCAATGTTTCACTGGATTTTTAATTATAAAAGAGTACCTCTGTAAACATATATTATAAATGGCATGTATAATGAATTTCTAAATTACATAAAAATATTCAAACCTTGAATACACGCAAAAGCTCTACCATAAGGCAGAATATTCACAATGCTTATCATAAGTGATACAGTTATTTCTAACAAAAAAATTAATCAATACCAACGAGATGCTGGAATGTTCACGAACAGTTATAATAAAAATGCGATACAATAGTATTTTTCGCAGATTTTATGTTAAATTTGTTTAGATGTAGGATATGGGCAATAATTTTTGCATCATCTCTTTTTTCAATCTCAAAAATCTTTCATAGCGTCAGCCACCTTTTCTAAGAATTATAATATATAAGGTTGAACTACCATAGTACAAAACCTGGAATATTTAATAAAAGAGCTCTGAAATGGTATTCTGCATTCAAAATTTCAAATATTATATTTGAAATACTATTTGTCCTTCTAATGGAAAAGCAAGTCCCTACAACCATTTTGTCATTGCAAATAATTTATTCAAATATGTCTGAAAATGGTATTTTCTATTATTCATCTTCAGAGAAAATTTGCATTAATACTGATGTGAACAGACATGAAACAATAATACCTTGTTTCAAAGCAGAAATTTTCGGATTGCAGTAGATTTAATTTTCGAACTCTAAGAATTAATGAAATAGAAATGTTTTGACTCACTTGCCAACTCAATATCTATTATTTTACTTCCTGTCTCAACTATAGCAGTTTTGAAAGCATTACGATAAATAAGAGTAAAAATTAATAATAAAAATTTAATAAAGTAAAATGTAATAATGACCAAAAAAGAAAAATTATAGAACTTTTGAAATTTTTTTCCCTGATAAAATAGGTATTTATTGTGAAATTTCGTTCATCTTACTCCTCAATTTTTTTCCGTTTTTAATCCATTGGAAATTAATAACGAAAATATTCCTATATTTCAATATTTTGAAAGTAATTTCTACGACTACTAAAATATATTTTGTGCATGAAGACGTTCCAGGAAATACATTATTTTATTACAATCACAGTTTGTTTCAGAATAATTATGAAGTACTTATTGATCTAATTTCAAAATTAATATCAGCTTTCGTTAAACTGAAAATATATCAATTTACATGCACAGAAAAAATACATTTATTAGGCTATTCAGGTCAAATATTCTAAATTATGAATAATTTATATATATATTTTCTTTTTTTAAAAGAAAACTTAATGAATTAAAATTTTTGTTCTGACTGAATTTTAAATGAAATTATCTTTATAACTTATGATTCTTACTTAATTTTTTCAACATCACTTTGAGTTTTTTTTAACAAATAATTATAATACATATTGAAAGATGTATTTTTATACTTTAACATTCGTACATGGATATATTTTTTGACAGATTAACAGATTTTAGCTAAAATGTAGTTTCGAATTATATTCAATACAAAATTTAGTGATTAAATTTTTATCTATATCATTTGACATTTTTCAGAGTATTATATGTTTTCCTCACTTAACTCTCCTTGAATAATTTTTAATCGGTAATAAAGTAATAAAATAATACCATATGAATGCCCAAATCTCCTTTAACCAGGTTTCTTATAGCATATACTTTTAGATGGTGATTAGAAAAGCAATTTGAGATCGTTAGAATATTCTAAAACTCTATTTATAGAGAAAAATATACGTTGAATACATATTATTTGCTCATGTTGGAAAATATGTATTATTGTAGCAACGACGAAAGATATACGTGTTCTGACAAAGTACTATTACAAATATTACTCACAATAGATTCATTTTTAAAACATTTGAATAATTACTTTTCAAAATAAATTTATTCAAGATATATTGTTCATTTTACCTTTATATGCAAATGAAACAGCACATTGTTACATTTATGATTCTTTGTTATTAAGACTTATAATACGTGATGTAAGGCGTGATAATCATAAAAATAATTGAAACAATTCATGTTTTTCTATTTTTCTTATTATAATATTATATTGGTGTTGCAGAATATCAGACTAGAGCACCACCGGATTATTGGAATCGCCGAATTGTGGAAAATCCCTAATAAAAATGCAATTAATCAGAAAAATACTATTACACTTTTGTACAAAAATTTAATACCACACTCTAAATTGGGTCAAACATATAAAATAATTACAACTATATAATATGCACCATTTTGTTTGGAAATTCAGCATCATTTAGTTAACGCAGAAGACATAAAATATTTTTCTGTGACTTATCAGCAGGTGTAAAAGCAGCAGATGAGTGAAGTGTTCGATTTACATGATGCTTGAACAATATATATATATATCTGGGAGCGAGTTTAAAAATCATTTGATCATGTAATTTATGCTGTCTGTAGTTTATGTTATTTATGTATAAAATTAAAATTTTAAATACTTTTTTCATATGATCATAAGTAATTAATATGTTTAAATATGTTTAAAGTTGATTTACAAATGCTAATTTTTTGTTATTTGTGATATTCAGACACATTAACTTTTGAATCCTAAAAGAAATTAGCACGTATTAAAATGCTGCGAATTATATAATTTTTTTTTGAAAAGAAAAAAAAATCCTAAAAGTAAATTTTATTTTATTCTAATACTAAGAGGAGTTTTTAAATTTTAAGAGGAGGTTAAAATTCACACACACAATAAATTTATAAAAAAAATTAATTTTTACAAATTGCAAAACTTTTCAAGCAATTTTCTTCCGATTTAATTATTAATTTTTATAATATAACTTTTTTTCAAAGAATTAAAGAAATTTCAGCTAAATAATAATATATATGAACTTTCCTTTATGTATGAAATGGAGCCCTAGACCGCAAGTTATAGCGCTCATCTCGGAAATCAAAGAATAAACATTTTAAGTTCAGATATAAACACGTGGAGAAACGGAAAGTTTTACTCTGATATTTCTAATAATGTAATTAAATTAGAAGCATGTTTTACCTTTGAAAGCCATCACACTGATGATCAAATGCATCCACATTGCGTAATGCATTTACAATTACTTTTATGGAAAAAAAAAACTTTTTAATACTTTTGAAACTTTCAAATACTATTGCTTTGGAGAAATATGCGACTACTTCTCAAAGCAGATCTTTCACATCTGGGAGAATTTCAAGAAGTCCGAGGAAAGTTAGGCTTTCTCCGCCAAGCTTAACTCGCCATATGTCGCCAAATCGATGAATTGCCACTTTGCTCCTTTACAACCCATTACGCTCAGTAAAGAGCTAAAAGACAGATCAACAGGTATAGTTCTTACTACATTAACATTTCTATTTCTAAAATGTAACAAACCAAAACAATTACAATAGAGATATAAAATATGTAGAAAATGCCATATACGGAATTTAAATGATGGAAATTTAATTCTCAAATTATGATATATTGCGTTCGTTTGTGCTACTAATGGTATTATAACTGCATATATATATATATATATATATGTGTGTGTGTGTGTGTGTGCGTTGAAATATATAATGAGAGATTAGTTTCGTTTATTCACAAAATTTCAAGTGAGAGAGAGAGAGAGAAAGAAATTTATGTAATAGATTGCACATATTCTTAGAATAATTAATGAAAATCAAATTATGAACAGGTCCAAACACCAAAGGCATTAGTGTCAGATATAAATAGATTTTTTTCATGAAAATATTAAAATTCTTCTACTTAAAATTTTATTTTAAATATTACAGGTTTGTAAAAAAAAATTCTGAGGATAGTTCGCAGAGCCATAGTTGACTGATGAAACGCTGAGTACGAAATTGGTAATGACTAACATCAATTCTTAATTAGTGGAGTATGAATTTAGAGAATTTGTCTGTTATCGAGATGATTTATCATCCGTTTATATACATATCCACATATATATCCATATCCAGTATTTTTTCCAGTACCCATAGTCCATATCCAGTATTATTTTTTTTTTGATTTTGGAAGAAATATGTTAGATGAAAGTTTTATTATACAATTCAATATTATATGATTACATTATTGATGATATTCAATGGTTAACAATAAATAATGAAAATTTAAAATTTAAAATTTAAATAATGAAAAGTCACAAAAATTTTCGAGATACCTTTCTCAAGAAATAGTTAAATGGGAAGTTGGTTTATCAGAGACTTTTCCGATACAATTAGTATTTCGACATTTAAACAACCAGCCACCTTACCAGCACTATAGTGGGCTATCTTCCAACAGAAAATTTGAAATATATGTAATGATGTAAGGATTAAGAGTTCTCCTTAGGATTGATGTAAATGGTTGTGTTCCAGTTTAGGTGTCTTCCTTGTCATTTGACCGATGTTCAAAATTACCAGGATAGCCTTCTAGTTGCTTTTATGTAAGATGTAAATGTACATACAATGTGTTAAATTTTAATATTTTTTTCTAATTACATTTTATTGAATGTTAAGAAACTTATATGAAAAAACGTGTTTTACGAGTTAATGTTGCTTTACTTTTTACTACATTTAAAACTGATTGTGTAAGACTAAAATACTTACAGCCAAAGAGGAACGTATAAATCACAGCGTTTAATGGTATTAAATTTAAATTTTATATTTTTGCTGAAAACAACGACTAAAATGCTGCACCTAAGAAAGTTAGAAAAAATTATGTATTCCATTTAGGCATGTAGAACTCGACATATTATTATATTGAACGTATTAGAAGTATTTTATATTATAATTAGATTTTCTG
>BMAW01055332.1:0-22467 GCA_019974015.1 Nephila pilipes
ATCTTTCATTATAATTTTTGTCACTTCACTCACATTTTCCGGAGTAACGGCTTCCACAGGTCTACCCGAGCGTTCCGCGTCATTTGTGTCGGTACGACCACGTTTAAACTCGGCAAACCACCGACAAATCGTTGCTTTTGATGGACAAGAGTCCGGGTAACATTTTTCAATCCATTGTTTCGCTTGCACGGTGTTTTTACCCATTAAAAAACAATGTTTTATCAGAACACGAGAAACTCGGTTTTTTCCATTTTTTAAACAAACTACAAAACGACTTTACTCCAACCTCGATAACTCAGCTGTTTCTGGTCCGATCGACTTAAGATTTTGACACGTTTCAAGCAAAGGTTAGTACTCTAGAAAGACCTGGTTACTGGTTTACTACGAGTGCCATCTCTGGGTTAGTCTCGGGAGTTATTGATTGATGTGTTATATATATGCGAACCATGACGTCACAACTCCTCCCCCGTTAAGATCTTTTTACGTTAGTAAAAAGTACTTCAAAAAAGGTTTACACATTTAAGTAATTACACTATATGCATACTAATGAGATAAAGTAAAGCAAACATATAAAAATACACTGTGTTCACATAATTAAAAAATTATTTCCGCGAAATTATAACTTTAAATACATCATTTTCACACATAAAATTTCCCTTTAATTTCCCTTAATCAATCAGAATTCTGGTGCTCCTTCCCTTTTTTATGAATGATTTCTTAATTCCAAGGTTACATAGCTAATGACCATTTCATCCGTCTAGGATTAACACCAGAGTTTTTCTTAAGCCATACTAAGGGATTATGGTCAGTCTGGATGTAAAATGTATATTGTCCATCCGGATAGCATCGCAATTTCTTCACAGCATAAATGATGGCGACACATTCTTTTTCAGTAATACTGTATTTTCGTTCAGTGGACGTAAATTTCTTGCTCAAATACAACACCGGATGTTTTTCACCCTTTTCATCTTTTTGGGACTAGACCAGGGCTTCTTAAACTATGGGTCGCGACCCCAAATGGGGTCGCGTAGCAAAATTCTGCGGTCGCGAGAGATTTTAATGTCAAATATTTATATATACCATTTTATAACATCACTAGAGTTGGCGGAATACAGTGGACTTGCAGCGTCTAGACACGCGCATTTGTTGAAGGTTTTGAGCTATCTCCACCGCCAGCAGTAAACGATCGCTATTATTATACTGTGGCTATACATTGTTAGTGCGTTTGTCGGTATCATACATGTTGAATAAACCGCTGACTTCCCACTCTGACCGCCACCTCTAAATATCACACACAATCAAAGGGAGGAATGCGCGCGCGTACACACGTGCAACCTGCAGCTAAACAATGATTCATGTATGGGGTCGTCAAGGTTTGTATGGGGTCGTCAAGAAACTCGCAATCATAAATGGGGTCGTGAATGACAAAAGTTTAAGAAGCCCTGGACTAGACTATTCCTATCCACGCTTCGGATGCATCGCATTGTAAGATGAAAGGAACATCAAATTTCGGAGCATATAGCACAAGGTTATCGGTGAGACGCCTTTTAAGTTCTTCAAACGCAAGCTGACACTGATCGTTCCACAGAATTTTGGATATCTTATGTCGTCCCTTTAATAAATCAGTTAATGGTGCAGCTAAAATTGAAAACTGTGGTATATATTTCCGATAGCATCCTACTAATCCTAAAATGCTCGAATGTCAGTCTTTGATGTAGGAACTTCTTGATAGTTTGGATCTTAATCTCGTTAGAAGATCTCTTCCCTTGTCAAACGTAATGTCCAAGATATTTAACTTGTGATTGAACAAATCTACATTTGTTTATTTTAAAGAGTAAATTAGCCTTGTCAACCCTTTCCAACACTCGGTCAAGATGTTCAGTCCAGTCTAGGGAGTAGATTGTTACATCATCAACGTAAGGCACAGCAAATTCTTCACATCCTCTCAATAGTTCAGCCATCATTTCACTGAAGTAGAAGGGAGTGTTCTTCAGTCCAAATGGAATTCTAAGCTGTTAAAAGGATCCAAAACTGGTAACGAATGTTGCATATCTTTGTGATTCTTTGATTAGTGGTATTTGAAAATAACTCTTTGACAGATCTAGCACACTAATGTACCTTACTGCAGCAACTGCTTCAATCCGTTCCTCGATGTTAGGTATAGGGAAATATTGTGTCTTTGTAATTTCGCTCAGCTTCCTAAAGTCAATTCATGGTCTGGGTTCCTTTCCAGTTGCTTCGACTAGGATCATTGGTGATGTAAAATTACTTTCTCCAACTTCAATTATTTTCATTTGTAGCATTTTGTCGATTTCTGGCTTTAAAATATCTGTCAGTCTAAGAGACATTCTGTATAGCTTCGCACAAATAATTTTCTCTGTAAGTTCATTATCAAATTCGACCATGTTGGTGAGTCCAGGAACGTTTGAAAAAAAAAATATTTGCTTAATAAGTTACTTAACCCATTTACTTGTTCTTCATTTAATCTGAATTCATCTTCACTAATCTTCAGAATCTCTTCGAGATTAAAAATATCTAGATCGTTTTCAACTGTAGGAAATTCATCATCTAACTCTGAAGTTTCTTCATTGTGAGCAATAACTAGATTTACGAACTCGGGTCTTTGATAGTATGGTTTAAGTAAATTTACGTGATAAATTTGGGATAGATTTTTCTTATTAGGCAGATTCACAATATAATTTGTTTCATACATTTTGTTTTCCACTGTACCAGGTCCATACCTTTTTTTGGTGAGGTAGAAAGAACAAGTACCTTATCTCCAGATTTAAAATCTCTTTCAATCCTGTTGTTATCAAACCATTTTTTTTCTTTTTTTGATTATTCTCTTCCATATTTTTGATGGCAAGTTCCTGACATTTCTTTAACCTATTCATCAGGGTAAGCACATATTCTACTGCAGAATTTTCTTCTTCTTCTGATTGTAACCAATTCTCATATAGTAGAGTAACTGTAGTTCTTAGATTCAGCTCTGATGGGCTGAATCCAGTAGATTCGTGTGTCACTGTTCTCAACGCAAATAAAGCAGCATGAACATGTTTCTCCTATTATGGTCCTTCTTCAAAGCACAGAACTCAAAATTTTCGATTTTTGGTGCGGTGAAACCTTTCCACCGGATCAGTTTGTGGATGGTAGACTGAACTATTAACAACCTTAACTCTAAATCGTTCAAAAAACTTAGATGTTAATTCCCTCATGAATGAGGTTTCTTGATTATGTTGAATCTCCTTTGGGAAACCAGTTCCACTGAATATATGCAGAAGAGCATCAATAACCGACACGGAGGTTATGTCAGACAAAACTACAGCATCCGGGTGTTTTGATGACATACACATTGCTGTAAGTAGGTATTTCTTCCCATAAGTTGTCACTGGTAATGGTCCAACACTATCAATGTTAAATTTGGAAAACACTTCCGTAATAACAAGAACCAAAGTCATAGGGGCCTTTTATTTTGTCGCTAGATTCTCCCACTCTTTGGCAAGGATCGCAATCCTTGTAACAATTTTTTCAGAAAAAATACTTCACCAAGCGATCCTTCATTTTGGTCGCTCCCAAATGACCAGAGGTACCTTCATGGCACATTTTTAAAATATCCTTGTGGAATCTAGTGGGCATGAAAATAATTTGCCTTTCCAACCCTCCTTTATCTACTTTCCGTTTTACCAGTAATTTTCCTTTGAATAACTCGTACTCTTTCGAATTCCCCCCCCCTTTCAACATCTTTCATCAAGGGCATTAATTCTGCATCTTCCTTTTGAGCTTGCACTAGCTGATCCACTTCAAGTTTGGTTAATTCAGCCTGGAATTCATCATCAGTATGAAGGAGTTCATCCTCTTCTGGATTCGTATCTTCACTGTTAATAACAATGCTTTGGGGTTCTTCTACCAATTGTTCAGAAGTCTCTTCCTTTCCCCTCAATTTCTGTCTTCTTGTTTGAACTGCATTCACTTGGAGCAATTAAATGTTTCCTTCATTTTGGAAGAGAGCAGCAGTCCTATTCCCTAGAAGATAATGTTCACGATACAGTTCATCTGGAATAACAGCTGCTTTTGTGAATGTTCTGCCCCACTCACATTCAATAAGAACTTATGTTAGTGGTAAGCAGGTTGAACTAGCATCCAAAGGTTGTTGCACCCATACGTGTTAACCAGTCATATCCTCGGGTGTCACAAATCTACGGCAAACAATATCTATAGTGGCTCCAGTGTCGCGAAGGATTTCGGAACTGATACCATTTATTTTTCCATGAGAGGTATATGGCTCCAAAACATTTGTTCTTACGTCGCATTCAGAAACAGAATTTACAGGCTCTGAAGCATTCTTCAATTGTGGACAAATTGAACGTAAATGATCAAGAGCGTTACAGTAAAAGCACTCAGTTGTCTTCTTTTTTCGAATTTCTTACTGTGATTAGGTCCAAAAAGTTTTCTTTCAGGCTTGTGTGACTCGTATTTGGGATTTTCAACCCTTCGAGGTTTTTTATCAAACCTTCCAAATTTGTTTGGTTCTTTAACTTCACATTTGTCTCTCGAAAATGAATTAACTAGTTTAGCTCGAAATGTTTTCCTCACATTTTCGAATTCTTTCAATTTTTCATCCAATTTACTAGGTGAACAAATTATAAACCATTCATCCACGTAGTATTCTTTAAATTCAAACGGTGCCCGTTTTTTCATCCGAAATCCCGTAGTTGATCGAAGGTTTCAACTTTTAGTCCTGAAGTCCATCCATCGAAATAGGTCTGCAGTTCATGATAAAAATCTTGCCAGGTACGTTCAGCAATTTTCTGATTCGTAGTTAACAGTTGTCGGAATTTTTCGGGAGTTAACTTAAATCTCTTTTTAACAATAATTTCTTCACATGATCATAATCATTGGCTTTTTCCTCAGACTCACGTGCAATTATCAGCGTGATTTCTTGTGGTAGTAGCCCCAACAGATCTGTGACCCAAAGTTCCTTTTGTAGAGATATTCTACTAGCTTAAAGCTCAAATAGTACTAAATACAGGCTAATATCTTCCTTCATATCATATTTATGAAGCAGCTTGCTTAATTTCCTACTGGGGATTCTTGCACCTTCCATTTGCGATTTTTGAGCTGATACTATTTGAACTTCTAGCTTTAATTTTGCCAGCTCAAAACTTTCTCTCTGCCTTTTTTTTCTCAAATTCTTCCTTCTGTTTTTGCTCCTGAAATTCCAATTCTTCTTTCCGTTTCTGCTTTTGAATTTCCCATTCTTCTTTCCGATTTCTCTCTTTAACAAATTCCTCAAACATCGATTTAACAAATTTTTCTTCGTATCCATCACTTTTAAGAATAATTTCTTTTAAAATTATCATTTTCAATATCCTGAGTAATTTTCAAGTCTAATTCTCCCGCCAATCTAATTAAATCCTCCTTTTTACCTTTTGCTAAATAAGCCATTTTCTTAAGGAAACAAAAAAAAAAAAAAAAAACCACCAGGAAGCTAATTGACTGAAATAAACTTAAAATGTTGGCCTATCTACGAATTTACACTATCAAGTTGAAAATTTCCTGAAATGTAACTAACTTTCCCTCTCCAAAAGTACATAAAAATATTCACATAAAGACAAGAAAGCATTCATAAAAATCTTATATTTCAAAAACAGAACTAAATGACTTTCTTTTATATTAAAAATTTAAAACGAAATTGGACACAATTCTGATTACCTTAAGTCTACTTTCTGTGATGTTTGTAATTAAATTAAGAAAGAGCATACACATTCAATAAAAATATCAAAATTAATTTTGCCTTTGAAAACAAAAACGAAAGTGATTCTTTTTAACAGCACAATTTCAGTTTTTAACTAACACACATAAAAATAAGAAATGCAGTAAATTCTTAGAATATTACTATGATTTTCATACAAAAAATATAAAATAACTCTCCAATACTACCTAATATCTCAAAATGAAACTTCTCTATATTTTTCTTAACATTAACTATAACATATATCTATGATTTCTACACACACAATCTTTTCATTAAAATACAGTAATAACACAAAATACATATATTGTTTGTTGATAAATTAATAGCATAATACAAAAACAAAACAAAACTATACTGCATCAATACAAAATTTTCTTTTCAAACTAAAATCAGAGAAAATAAATTTTTCATGAAAGAAAAAAAACTTATCCTTTTTTTTTTTTTTTTTTAAATTTTATTTTTTATAATAAAAAAATAAAAAAAAAATATTTTTTTATATAAAAAAAAAAAATTTATTTTTTTTTTTTTTTTTTTTTTTTCTTTTCTTTTGATGACAAGACGCAATTCCAAAATGTAATTCGAAAAAATCGAATACAGTATACTATAAACACTCCTTCAAAATCTTTCTTGAAGACGACGATATCACACTATTTTTTCAAATAATTATTTCCAAGTACAGGGCGCACTTCTTTTTATCAAACGATTAATTTCAAGTACAGGGCGCACTTCTTTTTTAAACGATTAATTCCAAGTGCAGGGCGCACTGTCATCAAACAAAAAAGTTAGCAACGCGCAGGGCACACTTAAACAATAACAGAGGATGGTTATATCATCGGCATTCTTCGCGTAAAAAGGCGTTCCACCACATACCTAAATTTGCTTTTTTTTTTTCCTCAATCGGGATTATATCCCAGCGCTAGCCACCAATAAATTTAAGCTGTGGCTCAGTGGAAAATTTTTCGAGGCATCCATTTCATGTTTAAAATCGTTTATTAAGAAGTTCGTATCACATTCATACAATTACATCAGAAATCATCTGACAGACATCTGTTCTCGCCAAGGACAACGTCTCGTCTGCGAAACTGTCTGGCCGGGCAGCGTATCAATTTCCACTTCAGCAGTGACGTCAATCAAGTGTAGAGTATATACATTCCAAGAATAAAGTAACAATATATATATATATATGCGAGCCATGACGCCTCACGATCCTTCTCCATTTTCAACAAAACTACTTTCCAATTAGTTGATATCTTTTCCTTTTTCTTTCTTGTGTCTATAACACAAATACACATATTTAGCGTAGCTTAGTTACCCCCGTAGAATAGTGGTCATGGTCACGAGCTCGCAGTTGGTGTTGATTCCGTTGAGTTGATTTTGAATTCTGCTGCCACTCAAGACCGTCGTTAGATGGGCTGATGAACGTTAAATATGTCAAGGTACCAATTCCTACCAGGGTGCAGCTTTGAAGTTAGAAAAACGCTATATTAGATGTCATCCTCGTCACTTCACCGAGGTTCAAAATAATGAGATTCGTCACCAATAGCACCTGTGTTGCTTTTACAGGTGACGTTAATTAAGAATCAATCCAAAAGAAATTGGCGCAGAATAGCTAGATTCGGTTCTTGCGCCATAACATGCATTCTTCATCATTCTCTCTTGATTGATTGGTTTGTCTTATAGGATTTAGAGCAACAAAGGCTATTATCCCCTTTAAAAAATTATTTTACTTCAATAGGTATCAAATTGTTTCATCTTCTGCAAGAATGTTCCGTATACTTCTTTATTAGCTACTGTACAATACTTTATCGAGGCTTTCCAAACATTTTTTAAAAAAAGGCGATTTTTTTTTTCCAAAATATTATTTAAGAGATCATCAAAAATAATGTGAAAAAAATATCGCTTTAATAAATGTAATTTCTTTTTTTTTTTTTTCATTACTGATAACTTACTTTTAAAAAAGAGGTAAACGAATTAAATAACTTGGTTTTATGTGCATTTCAATACCTACGCTACGTTTTCTTCTGAACTTTAAACTGAATATTGTGGTGCATCTTGAAAACAAGTATATATATTCTAAGAAATATTTGTTATTTTCAATTACTATGTAAGATGTTTTGCTGAGCATGCTGCTGGCTATAGTACTATTTATAAATCATTTTCCTCAGCATTTTCCGGTGAAAATATTTTACTGCAATGAATAAGAAAAAAACAGACGCTGTAAATGAATGCACATGTGATTGTTTTTTTCACGTCGCACTTACAGGCTAAATTAGAGCTTTTGGCGATGACATCAGAACTTCGGTCAAAAGACGAGGACGACATCTGAACTTGCGCCATTCTCTGCAAACCTCCACATTACACCAACTGATGGATTTGGGCCTTTTATAAATTTAATGTGCATCAACCTCACTAGATGGAGGGCCTTTGGAACATCAGGGCTCATACACCCGTCTCGACGATAACAACGCCGGCCGTAATTCCTCGACCATGACCACTAAGCCACAACGGCCACATAAATAAATGCATATGAAAATTTGCACAGTAACCATACGATTATAATATAAAATATAATTTCAGTTTGTTTATTCAATTGCACAGAAATTCTTAAAATTAATCTGCGGCTTTGGTAGCCGAGTGATCATGTTCACGATCTCATGGCCAATGTTGTTTTCGTCAGATCGTGGGTTCGATTCTGCATCCCACTAAAATTCCGTCGTGAAAAGGGCTGATGCTCGTTGAATCTATCGAAACTCAAATTCCCCACGATGTGGAAGTTAGGGGAGAAAAGTGCAGGCGTAAGTGTCGCCCTCATCTTTTGACTGAGGTTCGAAATTATGTCCGTCACCAATAATCCTCGGTTTGCTTTAAAGTGAGACTCTAATAAAAACAATCAAACCGATTTTTAATTTTTGAACGCACCTATCCCCAGGAGCTTATCTACTTTACGTAAGCATAACAATAATGACTCGGAGAGTACTCTAGTGATCGTTTACTTTTCTATGGGTTTTACTATCGTTGGTGAACACGAGTTGCGACCCCCCGGCGTACCCTAGTTATCCTTCTCTTTTTTCCGACTCTCCTTTTTTGTCAACCAATTTTTACCCTTTTTTTATTATATTTTCTGTGAATATTAGTTTTTTAAAAAATAATGTTTCACGTAGCTGAACCAGATTTGGTTTTAACGTCATAAACCCTTACTGTCACTCATTGCCATTACACTCTATAGATACAGTAAGCGATTAGTTGACACAGAGCAAGAGAGAATACGACCAAAAGAAAATTAAAAAATTATTCCAAGCAATAACTTGAGTATTTTTGAATTATTAAGCAGCTAAAAGAAGGAAAGAAACACTCATTCAAAACTAGCTTTTATTTACGTACATTCTTTCACTTCTTAATAATGCGTGAAAGTCGTATATTCATATTGAAAATCTCTTTTTGTGTTGTTAGAAATATCGCAAACCGCAATTGCGTTAAATACATTAGAAATTCTATGTACAAAAGAAAACTAGATTTGTGACCCAACCCAGGTAGAGCTCAACGAAGAGAGAAAAAAAATATAATTTCGGAATTTGTTTAAGTAAATATCTTTTATTCTATTTATATTAGAATTCCTCATCTTCTCCTTGATTTCTTAGAGAATTTTTTTTTTAATTTTTTATTTATTTATTGAAAAATTTTCAGATACACTGTAGAAAGCATTCTAAATGGATTGATTGATGTAATGAGTATTTTTGGAGATAGGTAACTTGCTTGAAGCTCATTAGATGAATCCATTTTTGAAACAAAGACAATTAATATACTAATTACAGTTCACTTGATATTAATGCCTGCCATTTCCGTTAGCGTCGGATATCAATTTAGAGCTATTATATTACAAAAAAGATCTACCTGCATCTGCTTATTAAATGAAATTATATGAAATTTCCTTAATTTCCCCGTATATAGTCTCGAGAAACATGGTTTACAGAAGTTATAGATCTTAACTTAAGTTCTCATTAAAATTTGATTTAACACGTGCTTTATTTAAATTTATATAGTTCTTTTCTAACACTCTTTCAAGATGCAGCTAGGTTTAACTTTACAAATAGTGTCTGATTACAGAGTTTCTTTCAATGCATAGTTGACTACAGCAAAAAATAGCCAGTTTCCAGCGGCGATAGACCCACTATAGAGAAAACGTGTGCCTCATCCATTTCCCCGATTAGTTTTTTGCGAGGACGAGTGTGTCCCACCTACAAGTAGAACCGCCATCTAGGACTCACTACCACTTTATGCGACGACAAAAAGGACATGAACTGCATCTTCGCCTCAAATGCTTCTTCGTGTTTGTGATCATTATGTGATAAACCTCTGAACAGTTCCGAGTGTATCAACAGTGTGCTTCTTCGTGTTTGTTATATTCTAAATTTTGTTTAATTTACGCTCTCAAACAAGACGTCGACCCCTGAAACAGCATTAAGAGGGAAAAAATTTCAGCTTGTATTAGTGTGAACGTTTCATCACAAGAGTCCAGGTATTGTAAAACATATTTATTTTTTCGGATAATCCGTCTAATTCCAATGAAGTGCTATGATTTAAAGTTTTTTTTAATTATAAATAGAAATTTGTGAAACAAAAGTAAATTTAGCGTGTTATTTTCTAAATGCATTGTAATATATATTTTTTCAAATTATACTTCATTCAAACAATCAAAGAGTGCCTTTTTTATTATTATTGTGTGTGTGTGAATTGATATGCGATGGTATCTCAAATCAGTCAGCATTCTCACACGAGAAATGAATAAATGCATATATTGTTACACTAAGCATAGTTGTTACACTATTCCAAAATTAAATAAAAACAATAGAATGTACATTGAAAATGTTGTACTTTTCAAGGGTTTTTGTTCTGTGAAGAAATGGGTATTTTGAAATTTTTCAGTTTATTTAAAAAATGATTCCCTCTTTAGAGCAAATCATTAATATTATAGGTCGAGCATATCTGATTCGACATATAACATGTATTTTAAAAAAATGTGACTTAAATCTTCTGTGGGCGTAAAAATAATCTGTTTGGAAATGAAAGTTCATTTAAAGAAATAACAGATTAAAGAATATTACACAAACACATCCACAATGATGGGAAAATAAGTTTTTTCTTTCACACTGGACAACTCTTCTCTCCTGCAGTTTTTGAACAAAGAAGGAATGACCAGCGCAAAGCGTGTTTTACATTATTCGCAGTGACTGCTTTCAAAAGTCATCCAAGAAAATTGTTAGAGTTTCTAAAATGTTTTATGACGTACTTCTTTTCTTTCAAATTAAAAATTTTTTTCATTGATAAGTATGTTAGAGCCGCGCTAGGTTGTACCCTTTTAACTCTGATCTGCGGATAATGGGGATAGGTCTCCGAAGAGAATTTTCTTTTTCTTAATTTAAAGAACGATTTGCAAATTTCCATACTAACATTTGTTTTCTTCATGTATTTTGAAAATTTTATTTCCTTTACTGAAATATTTTAACTGCTGTGAATGCATAAAATAAAAAGAGATTTTAACAAATAGTCTGTGTAAAAATCAACAAAATCTTAGTTACAACTCTTATCACCAGGGGCAAATGCCATTCCATGCTAGATTATCTATATGAAAAATGAAATCAAACAACTTTACTCGCACTTCTATTGTTGATAAAGCAGACATTTTAATCTTCTGAAAATATCATTCGCATTTGATTTGTTCGATATAAAGATTATTTTCTGCTAGCATGCGTTAATTTATTTTAATCTTTCCCAGTTACCGGTTAACCTCAATTTTCAATGTCTCGGGCCGTCTCTAGTCCCAATTAATGCGAATTAACGAGTTTTTAATGTATGCATATGAATAATAATATTAAAAAGTTTCAAGTACTTTGATTAGGAAATTTTCGTAAGATCTAGGCATACCACATCTGCTGAATGTTATTTCTTCAAATATAAATTCAAATGTTGAATTTAATATCAAATATGAAGTACGATAGGTTTGTTAAATTAAATAATGATAAATAAATAACTGTCGAAAAAACTGCGGTTATAATTATATGAGCTGTGTAAAAGCATTTGTAATAATCTTCGATTCTGAAATTTCTAAAAGTCTTAGAGTCATATAAAATTAAGGCTTTCGCATGTTAATTTATTCTCTATTCTCATAAAAGAATACGAAATTCTTAACTACTTGTGCTACCTTCTTCGAACCACTTGGAACTTTTTCACCTTGCCATGAGGCGGGAGCTTGAAATATCCTATTTCTTCAAGCGCAAATATGTAAACTGCGAGTGCTCTGCGCTCGTCTGTGGTATTGCTATTTATTATGTATACAAGTGCAGCCGTCGGGAGGAACAGCAGAAAAGAAAAAGAAGAAATTTTGTTTGGATCAAATTACTATCCAAACTTCATTTAACTTTCTTGTCGACGGCAGTGACCTACCGAATTCGTCTCGGACGATCAGAAGACATCTCGAACTTGTAGATTCATTGTCTCACAGCGCAACTAACTAGAGTTCTTTGTAACCGTTTGCTGGATGCTTGAATCTTGCATGGAATTCTTTGTCAACGTGTTCCATATGTAGTGCGGTAACTTTCTGATTAGAGCTCTGTATTTTTTCTGTAACATAACTTTAATATAAATGTTTAAACTAATTTCCTTTTGACTTCCTTTTTACGACTGTTGATAATTTTAAATACATTACTATATTTAAAAGGATAAATAAATGTTAGTGTTTTAAATATTAAATTGTCTTGAATCATTTGCAACTACTAATCTGAATCATTTTATGTGAGGTTTTATATTTGTGCATCTTATAACCTCTTCAAAGCAATTACATTTCACTTTTACATTGATTTTCTATAAAATACAATAGGATCATACAACAGCACAAAAAATGAAATAATAAAAAAATTTCGAGTATAAGGTCTGATTTTAATTTGATCAACTTTTAAGTAGTTTCAGAATTTATAATTAGGTAGACATTCTTACGAGACGAGTTATTAGATCTATATAATAAAAAAATTAACTATTTTTTGATGGTTTCTCTTGTGTTTATCCTTTCTACTAACCTCTTTGGAAATTTATGACCTTATTTAATTCGAGAATGTTGCCTTGTGAATAAAACCCGGCTAATGAAAAATCAGCATTGTTGTATTTACGTAATACAAGTTTAGTGAATAGGAGATGAAATAAAGAGATTGGACTTATTTAAATGAGGAGACGAGTTGTTAGCGAGAATAAAGAACACACGACATTAGTGCCTCAAAGTTAAGTAATCATTGGATGGCTGAGATTTGACACCGAATACAAGCATTATTCCTGACTCGAATCAATTTCCGCTATTATTGAGATAAGTAAAATTATCAATTATAATTTTTGGTTTCGGACACAAGTTAGTCCACATTCATAACATTTGTGTTATTATTATTAAATTAAAGCAAATCCATTTAATTATTCCTATTTTATTGAATAGTGAGTTACTATTGCTCACATCATAAGCGGGGGGTGGGGTCACAAACGTACTTATCTCTCGACTCGAGAAGTATATCTGAAATAAGCCGTAGCTTGCGTTGATCAGATAAAAATAATCAACGGGAGGAGAAAGAAAACATGGAAATTATAACCAAACAGTCAGGAACTTAAAACATAACCCTAAATTTAAATTCCATAGATTCTCTGTCAAATAAGAATTCAGGTACAATGATAGTTTCTGTTATATTGAACCCTCCTCTTTTGGTAAGTGCGGTCATCATTACCCTGAAGTACCCTAGATATATTTTTATTATGAGATTTGTTGTCTTTGATTATTATGGTGAAGCGACCCCGGGATATAATTGCGATCTTTATCCCTTTCCGACCTACCTTCTTATCAACAAGTGTTTTTTTTTCTTTTTTCACACTCTAGATACCAGATACACATGTATGGATCAGCACGCCTAAATTGGATCTTTCGTCAGAATCTTCAACTTTCATTCACTCATTAACTTGATTGAGAGTGATAGGGATGCACTATTCACAGCATATCAGTCCTCTCGACTTCATATAAAATCATCCTACAATACACAAACGCTAGACAGTTCTGTGGTGAGGCCTAGTAGCAAAAATCATAGTACATACACACTAACATATGTAAAATATCAATAATTTCTTAAACAAAAATAGGGAAAAGTTGTCTTATAACGCTTTCAGTCAATTAATGTGAACAGAATACAGAATTAAAAACACTTTTTGAATAGTATTTTGATGACAATCAAAAAATGAACAATAGGGTGAGGTTTTAAAGAGTTATCCCTTACGTTTTCAATCAAATAATCTTATCAGTTAGTTCTTATCTTGAAAAGTAAACCTTACGCTGTGACGTAAGGTTTATTTTGCAATTTAATCAATAACTATCTTTCTCAAATATTTTAATCCTACGTATTTCGAGATAAATCAGTCACTCATCGTATCTGTTTTTATATTTAAAAATTAATCATTTTTAAAGTTTTTAGTAAACTTTATAATATTTTAAGCTATAAATTGCATCATTTATTCTTATCATAACATTATTACTAAGGAATTTCTATACATATGTGTCTTTCTAAAACTTCTTATGCATTAAAGATTTTCGCTTATGTTACTACACTTTCTAAATCGACGAATTTAGAAAAGATGTAATTTTAATAACAAAATATTTGATAAATTAATTAGGAGAAATTTTAAACTAAAAAGCAGCACATGTTTCGGTGTGTTTTTGTATTAAAAAAAATAACTGAGCTTCATGATAAGGTAGTTTCAAATTTTGTTAAATTATCACGCGTAGAATGTTTTCTGTTGATAAAAAAGTAAAAGAAGATAAAACAAACATAAATGAAGAGAAATCCACAGTCATATCTTTTTTTATTGTTTTACATATACTATACTTTTTATGCGTGATGACAATGAAATTTTCGAATTTATTTCATTAATAAGTAATGTTGCGCATCTCATAAATATATGGACTGATGTTGTTTTCAGGTAACGGTATTTTCAGGTATTAAAGTAACGGTACAATAAAAATAATTGGTAATATATATGCACTGCTGATCATTAAAATTGCTACACCAAGAAGAAAAGCAAGTAATAAAATGATATTTATTGGATAAATATATTATACTAGAAATAAGAAGTTATAATTTTTTTAAAAAACTTGGAAGCTTAGATCCTGAGAAAAAATTACCCCGAATATACACCTCTGGCAGCAATGCCTTTTTCACCTGAGCATTGAGTGAAACAAGATTAAAGGGTTTATACAAATACAGTTGGCCATGCAGTTTCAACATGTTGCCACAGTTTATCGACTGTAGTGACTAGCGTATAGTGACGAGTCAGTTACTAGGCAACTATTGATCAGACGTTTTATATTCATGAAAGATCTCGAGTACGAGTTGGCCTGGTGAGCAGCCGAACATTTTGTCTGTATCAAGGTAGGTCCATTCAATACCGGCAACACGAGATCGTGCATTATCCTACTGTAACGTAGCGTAGGAGAGAAAGGGTACAGCCACGGGCCTTAACTGATTAGAAATGTAATGGCCAATGATCAAAGTGTCGTCAATGCGAACAAGAGATGACGAAGACGTGTGTCCAGTGGCACCCTATACCATCATTCCAGGTAATGGGGCCAGTATGACGATGTCAAATGTACGCTGGTAATCGTTTTCCACAATGCCACTAAACGCAGATGGCGCCATCATGATGATGTAAACAGAACCTGGATTCGTCTGAAGAGACGATTTCACGCCATTGTTGCGTCTAGATTCGTCATTGATCGCACCATTGAAGACGCTCCTGTCTGTGATGTAGCGTCAAGAATAGCCAAAGCTAAGGTGGCCGAAATGATAGTCCATGCTGTTGCAAACATCGTCGAACTGTACGTGAAGACACTCTTGTTGTCTTACAAACGATCCTATTTCTTAACTGAGGGCTCGTGACGTGACTGTACGATCCATTGAGGGCATGCGGGTAACATGTCTGTCTTCTCGACTGTTAGTGAAAACGGGCTGTTTGGATACTGCACGGGGCATTCCGTATAACCATCCTGAAACCATCGCTTCCATATTCTAAGACAGTCATGGGATTTCGACCGACACGAGCAGCAATACTCGTGTCAAACCACAATCCTGGTAGGCAACAATTTAATCTCTATCAAAGTCAACAACGTGCTGGTAAACATTTCTCCTTCTTACACGAGGCATCACAGCAACATTTCACAGCAGAACAGTATTCGAATGCAATTGTGTATGAGAAACATGCTGTACAATTTCTTCATTTAAAGACATTGAAGGTATCGCTACAATGCGTTTAAATGAAGAAAATGAAATAATGCGTTGAAAAAATAATCATTTGCATTTCTCAGCATCTTTTTCCTGTAGTGTAAATTTCACGTGAGTTGCTTATCGTCTTCTTTGAGTAGCGACTGTAATGGACAGTAGGGTATTATTAGGAATATAAAAGTGAAATAGTTGAACATTTGTTCGTATGTATCAAGTTAGAAAAAACCTGAATTAATTAAAAAAATATAAGGAGTCCCAAAAGTATGTGGACAACTATGAGTATAACAATCGGATTTATATGTTCACAATCAGGATATTTACATATTTATTCTAAGCGTATTTTCTGTGATGTAATTGTTGTAGACGAAAACTTGTTGTCACTTTTTTGACTTGAAGTGTAATTGTGATATGCCTCGTAACGTAGAATTCTCACAAGCTGATAAATCATAAATGTGGCGTTTAAAATATGAAGGAATGAAGCTTTCCGAAATTTCTAAACACATATCAATGCAGCAGATCTGATACATACGTGGAGATAGTCCTAGGTATGCCAAAAGAATATATGCTCTTTTAATGAGGAAAAAGATGTTTATCAGTTGAGAAAAAATAAAAAATAAATATAGACGAAAGCGAATATCAGCGTGCTTGCACCTCGAGAGATTTCATATTAGTCAGAGTTTAAGGTAGCGCTTCTGTAGTGTAGCGGAACAATTTCCACAATCGGCAATCTGACCATATGAGCTGACCTCAGGTAAGCTGGTACAGATATCATCAAAACAATAATATATGTATACAGATTCAATTCATTCATTAAGAAACTAACAACAAAATTAAAGTGAGAACATACTCACTTAAGCGATTTTTAAATGCTTGTGTATTAACAATTACCGAAATTCAAAATTTAAGCTACTTCTCAAAATCTAAAATATTGAAAAGAAAAATTAATAGACCAGAAATACAGGTAATACAAAAGATTAAGCAATTCCAAAAGATAAAAATGTTTTTCAGAAAGAGAAAGAAATGTCTCCGAGAGTTCGGATTTCATTTCATTTCGGTAATGCCATAATTTATCCGCAGAGATAAGAATTCAACAAAAGTACAAGTTTTTGCTGTTCCTTCAAAAATGTCATACTTTCCAACATCGTAAGTGTCGGTCGCTTTTATTTTCATCATCTTGTATTGATCGAATTATTTTGGTTCAATTTGAGTCCTGGTCCGAATTGAGTACGCTTAGTGGCCACCAGATCACGAAGTTTGAAAGTAGTTGATGGTTTTCGCCGATGGATGTAATTTCTTCTATTTTCATCTTGAACTTTCAGGATTTGTTATTTTTTTTTTTTTTTTTTTTTTTTTTTTTGTTTCCTTAACTCGTCGAGGTTGTTAACGAAGTCAGCTTGAATTCCTTCTCCAAGAAAAATTTATTATAGTGAGATCTTTTTGCGACTTAATTTTGGTACGAAACAATAATTCGAATGGAGTTGTTTGAAAACTTTGTTTGAACGTTGAATTTATAACCTTTTGAATTTTGTTGACGCGCGCATACTAATTTTCTGGATTGTCTATGGACAGTTCGGATATAACTGTAGCAATTGTAGAATTTAAACCATCTACTTGTAGATTTGTTCTTGGTAAACTGCACAGATTGAAAAATGTTCTATGTTTTCGGGGCTGCAATAATAAAAATAATAGTATAATAATAAATGAGGTACCGCAATCAGGAATAATAAAAAACTACCAAATACGTATTTTTAATTTTTTTTTTTTAATTTTTGAATAATTTCTGCAGCAGGTAAAACCATACAAATTTTTGAATCAGTCAGTGACATCAGAAATATGTTTGTAATTTTTATTTGAGGTAGTGAATACACCTGTATGGCCAATGTGATATGTGTGTTGAGGAATGGTTTCTTTTTCGACAGAAGGAAGTATACTATATTGTTTGCCACATTTATAATTCGTCAAAATACATGGAGCATAATTTTGAATGAAATATAGTTTTCTTTCACTTAGAGACATAAAACTGATACTTTAGTGTCTCTTCTGTGTTCGCTTAGAAACATAATCTCCACTCCTGTAAGCATCCCGTATAATGTCGTTCTGTATTTTTTAGTAACAACGAGTAACTTTTCACTTCAACAAATTTGTAGAATACATAGGATTTTGAAAGGAAATCGTTATAAGGTATAATTTTCAAAATTTCTGTAATAGTTTGAGTTTCAGTGTCTTGCTATTTGAGCTGTTTTGATTTTAGTAACAAGAATGTCTTGTACGATCTTCACTGGGCATCTTAAGTAACGCGTCTACTGATTAATTTTGGACCCTGAACAGTGTTGTATTTCATTGCCAAAATCTTGTAATTACAATCTTGTAGTCGCGATGCGCTATCCGAAAGCAAAATTTTTTTTATTCATTGTCCCCATAAGCTCGATGCTCGAGTAAATGCTTTGAAATAATTAGAAAAAGTGTACTTAAAACATTTTTAACGCTTGCGCAATATCTAAAATCTCATGTTTTTAGCTGCTATGTAATCGCGGTACCCTAGTGGTCATGGTAACGGACTCTTGGCCGGTGGATTACGTCGAGTCGTGTGTTCCAGCTTTGATGCCACTAAAGAACCACCGTGTAGTCGGGACTGATGCACGTTGAATCTGTCGGAACCCAAAGCCCTCCCATTGGCGTGGTGTGGAAGTTAGTAGAGAGGGTACCAGCTCAAGTGTCGTCCTCGTCACTTGACCAAGGCTCAAAATTACTTGGTCAATCGCGAATAGCCCTCATGTTGCTTCCATTGCGATGCTATAAAACTAATCAATTAATCCCAGTTGCATTTTGTTTCGGTGTATAACGTTTATTACAGACAAAATATATTGGGTAAGGCACATTGTCTGTCATCGATTTTTGAAGTAAATCACATCCATAACCATGAGTATTAGCACCGCAATTAATTTCGGTAACAGCGTTTTGTCTGTAAATGTTAAGAAAATGAAGTCGTGACAAAAATTGTGTGCGCTTATTTTTCTAAATTAGTAAATTTAAATTTATGATTTTTCTTTAGAGGTTCAGTTAAAAGATATATAATAAGAGAAAAATTTACAATAAATTTATGAAAATATACAGAAGGACCAAAAATAATTATAAATCATTTTGGGACATCGGCTTAGGAAAATAAAGAGTATCTTTATTTATTTATTGCTGTAACGAATATAATTCCTTATTTTCAGCAACATGACCGAAATCTTTTTGTTTACTTAAAAAAATTTCACACACACATACTTTTGCAAATTTATGTCCAAGCCATATATTTTTTGATTTTTTTATGACATCACCCACATATATACATTAAAAACATGACCTTAGATAATATGATTCTTAAATATTATATTAATGTAACTCTGCAACACTGAGTTGGTAATATACGAAGACCAAAAGGACCACTTAGAAATTTATACTGACCATTATGAATTACAAATGACATATTTGGCTCTATTTCTAAATAAAAATATATTGTGTAAATTTCCTGCACTGAACGTATTTACATCTTGATGGTTATCAAGCAGATCGTCTATTAGAGGTAAGGGATAGTTATCTTTCAATACGTTTTTATTAAGCTGTCTATAAATACAAACGCTTGGGGTTTTGCCTTTTTTCCAAACGACAACCAATTGGATACAAAAATAGGAAGAATATGGCTCAACAGTACTGTCAGTCAACTATTTAGTTGTTTAATCCTACCTACAATTTTTCTTTCAGCAAAAGTCCCTTCATGTGATCTATGCGTTTTTGATGTCTCTTTTAAATTACTAAACATTTGGATGTCAGTAGTTTTAGTCTTAATTGTTTTATAGGTCGATAACATACTGTGAAAAATATTTCAATGAGGTTTATTAACATTTGATCCGATTTCAAGCTCAAAGATATCGTTCATTGAGATGTTAGAAATCGAAAATTGCTCAGCATCTTCCGTTTTATTATCCAAACTTTTTGCTAACATGATGGTTCTTGGCGGAAATTGGTCCATAACTGAACGATGGTTTTAGGATTATAGAGGAAAACACGATCTTTAAGATACCTCTAGAGAAAAAAAATATTTGGTGCAAGTAAATCAGAGGAAGTGCTAATTGATTCCGCGTTCTGGAGAACAGCGCCGAGTCAATATTACTGACTTTTCATCAATGCTTTCCTCAACACGATCAAAAATGACCTGATAGCCTGTATGTTCTTGGAGTGTCTTTGACTGACCCTTATACGGTTATGCGTAGCGAAACGTTTACTCAAGGCCGATAAGGAGACTTCATAAATAAATCGACTCACATATTCTCTCTGTATAAGACCAAGGGAACTGTTGCTTGCATTGTAACATTGGATGATTTCCTCACGTTGTTCATTTGAGGATTCTCCCATCCAAAATTCTGATTTTCATATTTTGATAATAAAGGAATAAATAAGTTTTCTCAGAAGTTATTCACATTTTAAAATATGAAAGAACTTTGCCCCCTTCTGCATTCCCCTAGAGAAGTGTGAAGATATGGTTGTTCTCGGAGTTATTGTATTTTAAGAATATGAATCTGCAAAGCTCCAAATTTTTTAGACTAAATTGATATTCAATAGCTACTTTCTTGACAATATTATTAAAATGTTTCTCATCTTTATATACACAAAAAATAAATATGGCTACATTAAAAATTGAAATTTACAGAATGCTTTAAATTATGTTGTCGAATTGCTTAAACAAGTTTTGATGAATTATTTTTCACGGGCTATATAATTTTAAAGCCCAAGGAAATTATTATTGATTGATTGAATATTAATGCCACACTTAGAAGCAATACGAGCTACTGACGACGGCTTTAATTTCGAACCGTGGCTAAGAAACAAGAATGATACCAGAGCTTGTACCCCCTCTCATCAAACTTCCAAGCCACATCCATTTGAGAACATCGATTCCCATATATTTAATGTGTATAAGCCAGCCCAACTACATGAATGGTCTTAAGTAGAATCAAGACTCGAATATACGATTCGACTGGAATACACCGGCCATGAGCTCGCGGCCTTGACCTCTCACCTTCCGATTTATTTTTGGAAACTATTCTCTTAAAATCTCGAACGTATGCTTCGAAAACGAGCCGAGTGGTCATCCTGCAATCTCATGACAGGCGTTATTTCACTCGAAAAGTTTGTTCGACCTCTAAAGACTTATGTGAGGCTGTCAGGATATTCTGACGGGTTTTAAATTTCTCTCGTCAGCGTGGTTTAACTCAAAATTACGAGAAGCACTTCGGCTATAATTAGTGAATTAGTGAACCCTTGCATCGAGCAGAAATAGATTACTTGGAGCGTTCAATATAACAAAAAAAATTTAAGAATCTGTTTTATCTTATCTTATAGTTAATAGTCTAATTTTTGGATAGTTAAAATATAAATATTCCTAAAATTTATATTTAATTCATTAAAAATATAAGACTTCAGGTGATGTATAATACATAATTGTTTAGTATTCTTTCGTGCTTGACTCAGGAAGAACATATTTCATTCTAAAAGAAAGTAAATAAAAATTAATAATGAGTTTCATCAGTGGGAGAAATTCATAATGTCGAATTAAATAAAAATAAAATCCTAGAAATATTTAAAAAAAAATTATATTAATCGTAAAATTATACTTTTGTTTATTATTATTTTTTCATACAGTTATTAATAAGAAGAAAATGCTATATTCATTTAGCAGGTGTTAAAAATAGTTGTCTGCCGATGAATTTTTATAATTAATTATTTCAGTGATACTGATAGATATAATATAAACAATTTAGACTTTTTCTTCTTTTGTATGAAGACGATTTTAGTGAGCAATTCCAAATCTAAACTTCTATGCTATATAGATTTTTTTTTTGTTATTCAAAATAAGATTTATCTTACGATAAGATGATACAGAATTTCATTCATTATTTTTATTTAAAAATAAACAGAAATAAAAATTGAGATTAGTTATAGGTAAAATAAAATTATTCTTGAAGGTTTTTACAAGTTGAATAATTCTAGAATTTTGCTACGAGTTATTCGATCCTACAGTGGTACGAGAATTTTCTCCGAAAGGCGGTTCAAACGTATCCGTCATCGACTGGTTCTTGTCATATCACACCTACAACTACAATACCCGTCGAAGAATGAAAATGCAAATGAAAAATGCATAACATCTACTTAGAATTCGAATGTATTTTTTATTATATAATTTATTTCATTTGCGAAGCGGAACTTTATTTGACTTTGTTAAATCCAGGGCACATTTCAAAGTCTATCAATGAACAGTTTTTATACTTATACAAATTTTGATCTAAATTGTATAAGTAACACTTCTTTTTCTGTGGCTGCATACTAATTTATTTCTTTGTCTCTGAATTAGCTATGTTTACATCTCTTTATCAC
>BMAW01055344.1:0-27174 GCA_019974015.1 Nephila pilipes
ATATCTGTATATTGATAGATTGATTATTAGATTATATCTGTATATTGTTAGATTATATTGAATTAGATTAGATTAGATTTAAATGATTGCACTGAATATTGACTTAAATACTTTAGTATTTTTAGTTATTAGTTAGAGTGATATGTTTCCTAATTTGTTTGTGTATGTCTCTTAAGAATTGTACTTAAGTGGTGTATTTTACGACAATTAATCCATTACAAAATGTCAAAATATTCCAAATGTCATAAATTATTCCAAACATTCATACATCTCAAATATTCAGAACTCTATTAAGAAGTCAAACATGTGTTGTATCATGCATATCTTTGCATAGACCAAATGAAAAAGAAATTAATGAGCGCATTATTTTAGCAAATCAATTTTAAACGTCAAATTTGTGATACAGAGATTTATCTGAAAAATATTTCTTAAAGTGAAGATGGGGTCTAACGAAAATTTAAATGTCGCAAGAAGGCAGAGAGAAATTCAAAAACTACTGTTATTAAATTCCATTGAAATTGAAATACACTCATTACCTTAAAAATTCTCAAAACATGAAAGATTTGTCAGAATGAAACGAAATTTTTAATACATAAGTACAACGTTTATGTACGGAAGTGATTACAAAAAAAATCCTTTAGTGTAAAACAAGTTATGAATGAATCGAGCTTGAGACATCAGGGGCATGTAAAATATGGCGTTAGTCTGACGGTGACACCTTATTGCAAATATTATAAGAGTTTTTTAAAAGACTTGGACAAGGGACTGAACCCAAAATTAAACGATCATTTAAAAACTTCCAACAAATGCTGGAGCGAAGAATTCGTTTCTTGCTCTTATGCAGCTCCATTGGCGTACTAAAACCCTCGGCGAAGCTGAATATTCTATGAAAGGAAATGTTTGGCGACAATATCCCTCCTTACCTTGAAATATCATATAAAAACAAAAAAAGGCTTACATGAACATGGAATACAAACTATTTTCACAATAAATGTTAGAATTATAACACAAACAGTAATCTAAAGCAGTAAAAATAAGATGTCAATTTGGCATTAGAATTCAACTTTCTTAATAAACAAAAGGTAAAATAGAAATTTTTAAAATGGTTCTTTTTACAACATTACTAACGAGTATCACGTGTTTATTCAAAAAAAAAATTTCTCTTCTTAAGTTCAGTTGAAATGTTTAACAATAATTACAAAATCCCAATTATAAGAAAATAAAAAAAGGTATACTTTAAAATAGTACCCGCGTTTTGTCATATTTTTAATGATACTACTACATATCGTATATTCGCTGTAAAATTTGAACATTGTATGAAAAAAAAATATTAAATCAATGCACTTTTTACAGTAATTTCTAGTCTTTGCAAACTCTTTGGCTAAAAAGCGCTGCCCAACTACTCTTTATAAAAACCCTGAAGTATTTTATACTTTTTGCGATTTCTTTTTACTTATGATTTAAAGTAATGCGTCAACCGATAGGTAAATTACACATTTTAATTCCCATTCTTTATAATTCAATTCAGTGATGTAATTTTGTTCAAATATATGGCATCACATTTGTATTTAAGTTTAATTACTGGTAAAAGCAGTTTTCAAACAAATATGCTAAAAATTGAACGATTAAAGTTCCAAAAGTGGTCTGCACAGCAATTTATAGTTTGACTAATTCTTTTGTTCCATTGGGGGCTAGTTAGTTTTGGAAATTTCTTTTCTTGAAAAAATACAAGGCTTCAAATATATACTTGTTTATATTTTCTTATTCCCCTTTTAACGAATTCTAATTATCATTCATTCAAAAGTAATGTATCAACTGTAGAGTACTATACTAGAGATGAGCACAAAACCAATTTCGAGTATTGAGAAAAAGACAGCAGTGAATTATGGTTATTTAAAAAGAAAAAACCATTACGAGATGCCTCCTACCCACCCGGAATTTTTTTTACATGTTTCGATGGTCAAAGAGTAAAAGGAATTCTGGATAGAATTTATATGGGACAGTTAGTAGAAAACCACTTTCTGATTGTAGAGGAAAAAGTCATTTTCTCATCTTTTGTCGTGTTCAGATGTCTGCAAGGATATAAGTACCAACAAAACATTTGCTCCTACAGATTACTCAAAGTTTCAATAATTTGCGCCTGTAGAAATAAATTATTGCTATGTACCAAATCATGGCGATGTAAGAATTGGTGCGTGTTTCAAAGAGGAATGTCATATTTTTTCTATAAATATACTAGTGCATATAACAAATCTATGAATTTATAAATACCTGCAAGTGCAGAAAATATGGATCAAAAATGTACGATGAGAGGCATTTACAAAGAGTTTTAAAAGTTTAAGGAGTTTGCATGATAAAAGTTTAATTAAATAGAAACTAATCATACGCAATTATAATGTGCATTCAAGTAATTATTAACGCTTTCGTAAAATTTATTTTTGAAGTTAAATAATCTATAAAATAAATATCATGAATTATATAATTAAAACATGAATCTTATGACTATTTGCAAAAGTTTTTTATACCAATTATTTTATGAGTTTATTATAAATAAAAAAAAAAGATTTCAACATTTACATGTTCGAGTTTAATCTTTCATCTCTCTCAAAAATGACGTAGTTATTAACTGCGTCGTATACCATTAAACAAATTTGTGCTTATGACATTGTTTAAAGTTTAACGTAAGTAAATAAATCGTATAGTTTAAATATGTTGAAGGAAAGGATGATCTACAAACGTAGTCAAACTTTTATTAAAATATTTTTAATTTAAAGTAGTTCTTAGAAAAGTTAAAGCGGTTTTTCTTTGTCCGAAAAAAAGAATGATGTGAAATGCTAAAGATCTCAACAACAAAGCTGTATTATAATTCTCTACGATGTATCCATCTCTGATGTGAAAACATAAATATGTGGTCAAGCAATCTATGGCTGTTAAAATTGATATATCTGTAGTTGCGGCCATTAACCCTTTAAGAGGCGGTACATAAAGAACATTAAATTTTAATTAAAATTCATATGATATGAATAATAATGTTAATAGAGGTAAAATTCATTTTTATTTATTTCCTAATATTTAAAACCCGGTATAAATAATATACCACCGCCTCTCTAGTATATCTTGTTTGTACACTCGTTGATCCCTCGAAGTTCATGCATTCCTTCGAAAAAATAATAATTTCTTTCACAAAAAAGGTATATTATTTTAGATAATTTGGGAAACATTAGGATCAAAAATACTTTTAAAAAAATGAGAACATTGTGATGAAATTATATTTCTATGAGTGATAATTTGAGCGAAAATGTGTTAATTAATTTAAGTATAACTTTTTTATACATATATAATTTTCATAATTTAATGATATAACTAAATACATTATTAACTTAATAAACCAAATTTATTAGAAAAGCATATGCAGTTTTATTTAAAATACGGCATATTTTTTATTGCATATACTGTAAAGATATTTTCTTTCTCACTTGTACTTGTGAAGGTAACTCCGATCCATCAGAAGGAAGCTCTTTAAACAAAACAAATTTTTTTCAATCGAAAGTCCCAGTGGGACATTCTTTTAAAAGTATTCTTTAGAAATGTATGTATTAAAGAAATTAATTAAAATTAGATTATAAGGCTACTATAAATAATATTAAGAATAAAACTAGATCCGTAAGATTTCAAAAACCAGCCTTCCATAGTAATTGTTCGCATTCGAAACATACCCTCTCACATATGTGATGGACAAATGTGTCAAAAAAAAATTAAAAAAATATCAACCATTCTTGTTCTGAAGTATTTATGGGATGTACGCTGAGGGTTCTGTTCTTCTTACAAAGCGGGTAACTCTTTGCTGATTTGTAACTTTTGTAATATTTTTATTCAATGATTTACATCTTAGTTACTTAGATTCTTTGATAATGTTCACCGCTAGAGCAATGAAACCCTACTGTCGTCCCTCAATTGTCGGCAATTTATCGTCTACTTTTATTACATGCTAACGCTATACATCAATTATCGTTTGCAAGTCTCGTGTCTATCAACACCACCACTCCCTAATCTGCTGTCGCCAGCTAGTTCTATCTTAGATGCCTGTTAAAACTCTCCCTCCATCTTTGCTGTATTAGATTTTTTTGCAATAGCTTAGAATTTGAGAAATCCTTCCCCCCCCCTGAGTTTTTGCTTGTTGTCTTTTCGACGGCACGCCCAGCATTGATAACTTTTTATGAGTCATTTAAGGGACTATTGTTTTAGGTGAAGTGTTTTGGAGTATCAGATCACTATTCAATTTTTTATCGTTAGCTTCATTTTTAATTACATTTACTTTAAATATATTCAATTTTTAATAATATTTCGTTTGCTCTAATTTTAATTTCATGTTGCTAATATATATTCAACTTTTTAATATTAATCATTTGTTTTAATTTTAATTACATTTATCTTAAACATATTTAATTTAATTATTTATCGATTCGTTTAATTTTAATTTTCAATTCATTTCAGAAAAATTTCTGTAAAGGATAAAATAACGACTTGTTAGAACTTTCATTAGATTCAAAGCTATAATTTAATAATAAATATATAAAAAAAGTGCACCTAAGGTGGCTAAATCTGTTCTTTGCAAAATTTTGCAATAGGAATTTTTTCCTCATTTAAATTTCTTTTCTTCGGAGAATAAGTCTGATTTTTGCCTCACTGGCACTTTATTACATATTTACGACCTCTATATTTCCCTGTAATAAAGTGAAACATCACATGTCAGTCTGATTCGAAAATTTTAGTTCTGCCATCTGTTGCTCTATAACCCTCTATGTGGGAGGTGATATGAATTTTATACCACTTAGTTTGAAGTATGAAACGAATACCTTTGTATTTTGTTTTGAGTAATTAGCAGTACTTACATAAAGTTTCAAACATGTTGATTGATTAGCTGATGAAATTAAAATTTTCATTTCATTTCAGACAAATTTCCTTAAAGGATAAAATTACGACTTGTTAGAACTTTCATTAGTTTCAAAGCTATAATTTTTGTAATCATTCTTCAGGGTTGTGCTGAATAATTCAAGTAAATAAAACTATAAGCTACCATTTGAAGATAAATGTGGGGAGAAGAAAAGTATTTTAAAGATGTTTTTAGGGTGCTAAATATGTGGTATATAAAATATACCACCGTCCATGAAAAGTTTAAACAAGTCCATTAACGCTTCAATTACAGCGTAAATTTTATCCCTGTAGCCCCTATCTAATTTTATTCAAGCAAGGGTCTTGAGAAGTTCAAAGAGTGTATTGAAATTTGATTTGACTTTTTTGAGGAGGTTCCATTGTTTGTCAAAAAATTTCTTCTCTTATTAGATCATTATTTCATTACGCGGTTTATCATTATTAAATCATCTGGCCTCAAGCTGCATTGGATGTAACAATCGAGGCTCACTCTGTTGGCGTAGAACTGTGTTGTTAGTGGAAATATTTGTGTACGTGATATTATCATGTACTCTATTATCTTGAAGAATGGTAATAAGTTTCTGTGAAAGTTCTTGGAAATTTTAGGTAAGGTGACACAATTATTCTATGAGAGGAAGTGTCCTTTTTCACTGCAGTTGACACACTGTTTACCTGACTCGTAATTGTTTCTTTAATTTCCCAATCTGTGCTGAGGTGAGTCATGTAACAACTGCGCCAATTGTGATCAATTAAGTTAGATTTGCCAAATTGTGTACCTCCATTTCCTTGGTAGTCTTCTCTACGAAAGAACATATAGCGGAAGTGTTAATTTCAAACTCTGCATTTTTAGGTAATGTGACTTAAAATAAAGAGTAAAATTGTGGTAAATATTATAGTGTTTTGTTCAATTTTATCTGTATTAAATCCCATTTCTTCAAGTTCGTTTTTATGTTCTCTATATCGGTGTATCTTGGTAGCAATTTTATAACTACCAACTTGGCCCTCCTATTTGGCACTAAAACAGAAATTCCAGAGAGAGATGTACTAACTTAAGAACGTTCTTTTTCATTTTTCTAAAGAATTTTATTTGTCACTGTCAGAATTTTGCATGTTCCGTCTCGGCGTATGTGGCAAAATCAAGTATCTAACTTCTCAAAAATTCCCAAAACTCAACTCTCCGAATGATCCCAAAAGCAAACCGATACACCAAAAATAAAGAAATCATAAAATCTACCAAAATTCCAACTTATACAAAAACTACTAAGAAATTCTTTTCTTCCCTCAACGACTCGGAAAATTTAAATATGATCATTCTAAAACACTATACCCCAAGATCTGACTCCAAAAGACTTAGAAAAGTAATTTTAGATTCCTACAACCCCTCTATCCATAATTACTTTCATTTTTTCCATATATTCACTTTTATTAAAAACTTCTAAAATTATCACTTTTCTTACATATTTCTGCCTCAACCCGCCGTATATGCCAACTCTACCTCCATCACTCTTAAACCAACCAAAGCAGCCAATAGAGCAGCTCCCCTCCCCTTACCACCAACCAATAATAAGTCAGCTTACCAGTTCCTACCTAGCTCGTTCCCCTCCGGACTCAATTCTCCTGGTACTTCCCATCAATCATTATGAACCCTCGCTTTAACTACACTTACAGAAAACAGGAACTTTCCCTACAGCTAAGTCAACGACAAAAATTGTATAGACCCGAACATCAGGGGCGCTCTGTTGTCTGTATGCTCGAATAAATTTCAATGTTTCAATGAGAAACTGTATCTTTATAAATTTAATGAAATTAACAATTGGAAATTTGAAGAAAATAGTTGTGTGAACAATGTAAATAATGTTCGATTACCTGAATTCGACGGACAGTATATAATAATTGGAATTATTTTAAAATTCAATTTCAGAAATGAATTGAAAATAATCCGAAATTATCGGATTGTCAAAAGCTCTACTATTTAAATGCTTCTCTTAAAGGTGCCGCAAAACTATTGTAGTCACCAAATAATAATTTCGAATCCTTTTTTAAAGCTGTTACGCTTCGTTCTAAAAATACTAAACTTATTGTTGATCATCCAATTCAAAGTATTATTAATTACAAGCCATTGATGAAAGAAAACCCTGCAGATCTTCATCTATTAATAAATACCTTGCAAAAAGATATTCGTTCTTTAGAGGCATTGAAATTCGAAAGGTATAACTTTGTCAATATTTTGTTAATTAATTTAATTTATGCCAAATTAGATTGAGAAACACTCAGTCAGTTTCAATAAACAGCTAACTTCCATAAGTACCTACTTGGCGAATGTATTTGAATTTCTTGCAAAAAGAGATGTCAAATTTTAGAAAAATTAAATTATTCTGCTAGTTTTGATTCGAAACCTAACTTATTAAACACTATTGGCAATTGCGGAAATAATTCCTAATGATCTTTAAATCAAAAAACGTTTTAATAAAATGTGCTTCACAATTTTGTATGCTTTGTGAAGATGGTCATTATTTATATAAATGTCAGTTGTTCTTAAAATTGAAACAATTTGAACGTTTGAATTTTTGTAAATAAAAAAACTTGTACCTTAATTGTTTGAATCCATCTTATAAATTAGCTGGTTGTATCTCAAAAACCAGATGTTCCGAATGTAAGCTAAAACATCATTCATTATTATTTAGAGGAGGAAAGTTCATTTCGGATCAACGCATTAATCGTCCTATTTATGAAATTCTGGATGAGTGAATGGTTTCTTAGCAACTCATGAAAAGGATTTTTGACTAAGCTTACGGGCAGCGGAAAAGTTATTCATAATTTTACTTAGCAAGCAAAAACAACTTATGTTCTTTTCAGTTCTGCATCCATTTATGTGAATGATAATTGTGGAAAATATAAACAAGGTAGAACGATATTAGACACAGCGGTTCTCAGACTTCGTTTTTAACAAATGATTGCGTTACTTTTTGGGATTAAAATGAATAAAATTGACGCTCCAGTCTGCTGATTAAATGGCGCTTTAGTAACAGTTGGTCCACAAATAAAAACAGTGCTTTCTAGCAAAGATCGTGATTTTGTAAGAGATATTGAACTTTTAGGGGGTCCCAAAAATTACTGATTCGACATCATCTCGCTTATTAGGTATTCCGAACACACAATTACCCATGAGAGCCGCGTTGGCAAACATTCGATTTTTCGAACTTTCGGAAGCTCATATTTTGCTCGTAGCAAACACCATTTTTTTTTGAAATTTTGAAGACCAGTCAAATTAGAATCAATAAACAAATATTGCTCTAAAACACTATTTTTGATATATTAATTACCGGAAGTGTGCAAAGTGATACCGATAAAAGTCTTTGTCATAGAAAACGACAATTCGGATCATACTTTAAGATCGTTCTAGTAATTTGAAGTTTTACCAGAAAAACAAACCCAACGTTTAAAGTGTTTCGCTGCTAATAGAGATTTGTAAATACAATCCTCAAAAGTGAAATTGCAATTCCAAGAAATAATGAAGGAAGCTTCATCCAAATTTCAGGATAGCCAGTGGAGAAATGATTTTGCAAATGATTAAAAATACAAATAAAATCATTAGTGAACCAATTCATTAAGTATCTAACGTGCCTTTCGGGCACCTATACGATCTCAATCAGCAGCTCATCAGTCTATTAATATGCAGACTGGCGAATAATAGTTTCCAACATATCCACAATGCTGCTAGATCATCGTTTGCGCTTAGTGTACTCGTTCATGATCGCGTACAATGAAATCCCTACGTATTCATGGATTCAGATAGGCAGTTTGCCATGAGGTTTCATGGCATCTATGCTCGAAACCATGAGTTCGACAAAAATGCTGGCCATCAGTTCTGCGTTTTATACCACAACACGACCCTGTAGCTCAGAAGAAAATGACGCCCCAGATGGTGCCTCTGTGAAATAAAGTTAGCGCTGCATTTATAAAAATTCTTATATTATTCTAATTATAAAAACCAATATTTTGCATTTATCACACTAAGATTTTATGAAATCAGGATTTGAACCCATGATTCGACAACGCAACGATACAGAAGTTAGTAACATTTTGGCAGCAATCGAATTGATGAATTTTGTTTGTGACCAGATTTGTGAGCTGTCGTGTCTGTGGGTTCATAGAATGCACCTTAGACAACTCAGACCAGAGAATTCCCATCCGACCTGTTATTAGAGTTTCCACTTGCTCGAAGCAGTTACTGAAAAAGCTTTCTTTCTGAACCTATGTTAGGAAGGTTGTTTTTCAGTCATTCTACATTGGTATACATTCCCTTTGTGTTGAGTTTCATTTCGAAAGTTTCCATCGATATCATTGGCTGTCTCTATTTCAGACGAAGGGTCTATATGATTCATTAACTGCAGCCCTTATATATCAATACCGTGTTTTATGAGGGAAATGTTTTATTGTTAGAGTTTGAGGTATTTCTTGTGTTAGGAGTACATTCAAACAGGGTTGGAAAGTGCTCTGCCATCTACCATTCTAATTCCTGATCAACACTTCGGTGGCCGTCATTATTGGTATTATTTAGTTCAGATCTGAGCTGCCTAACTATGGATCTCCAAAACTGTGTCTTAGACAACTGAACCAGAGAATAATTTAATACTAGGCCAGTTATGAGGTAAATTTACTCTCGGAAAGGAGTTGCCGAGACTTATGAGGACTTACCGTTTCCCTAAATACGTAATAATATTTTAGAGATCAGTCAAGCTCCAGCTAATGGAATAAAATGATTAGTATTAAAGTGGCCTGAACTTTCTTCATACAAATTCATATGCTGCACATATGAACAATTCTTTAAGTGTATAACGAGGCTATAAATTGTGCGCTAGGTATAATAATCTGTGTTGAAGACTTTGCATTGTATTATGATTAGTTAATTTCTATTTTGAGATATATTTCATAGAGAATTTCAACTAAATGCTGTCTTTTTGTGCGTGTATCAAATGCACCTTCATGTATTATTTCAGTTGAAATTTTCAAATGAACATTTTCCGTGATTCATTTGATGCTCCCTTTGGTTTGCATTTCACTTCAATTCATGAAATCCAAGTATATTTCAACTGGTTATAATAGTAATTAAGCTTTAATTTTTGCAAAATCCCAAAATTCTAGGAATTGTATTGAAAAGTGAATATATTATCATAAATTTTATAAAAATTTTATTGATTGAAGTTCCACTTAAGCTGAAAAATTTTTTTTTTTTTTTTTTTATCTCCCAAAACATTTTCAAGTCTGTCAGTGGCTAACGTTTCTCTAGGCTACAATTATTCTCTCCTTTGTAATGAATCTGAGATTCGAAAGGAAACTTAGCGTGTACTAATAATATACTTGAATATTTCTAGAATTAATCCCATTCTGAAATGTTGATGCATAAGAATATTATATTCACATATTTTCTTTCAAAATATTAGACTACTGAGAATCGATTTTGATTGCAAAGAACTCACGGGACCGTTTTATTAACATTTCGTAAATTTAGACATTATCAACGAACATTTTCTCTGTATTCCCTTACACGATCATACCTTTCGAAGATGTAAAATGAATTGCTATATTTTGTAGGCATTATGAATTTCCCCAGTTTCTGAAACGCGTCTGCCAGAATTACAGCCAAGTATTGCGAAAGACAATTGGATCATCATTTTGGTAAATGACGATAGTTGGTGTGGTCTCGTAATTTCAAAACCCGTCGAGCGTAATAGGGACTGACATGTTAACATCTGGACTGAATGTTCTCACACCGATGAGGCTTGTGGATGTAAGTAAAGTCCGTCTCAGTGCAGTCTCAGTCATTTTTCTAGACTACGACTAAAATTCGAGAAGGCTGGGTTATTATATTAAGACTTTTAGGAAGGGTTTCAGTTATTTTTAGTTATTGAAATGCATGTAAATGACTTTTACAAATTACTGTTTATTGAAATTTATAAATGCATGATCAATGCACGGATTTGTGTTTGACTGATTCACAGCCGATTGATTAACAAACATAAAAAGGTCAAGTTGCTCTAATTGGTAAAACAAAGCAAATTTAAACGAAGAAAATTCTATAAAAACTTTCAGTTCAAAATAGAAAATCCGTATGCTAATTGGCTAAAAATATCAGCAACATAAATAACGAACTGGCAAAAAGACGTAAAATAATGAACTAAACTTAAAATAGAAGAATTCACGTGCATTGCCATGTGAAAAAGCCATCTACCTGATGAAACACAGTAGATATAGTTTGCAAGTGTATCGTTCAAAAATTCTGTCTTTAAAGGTGATTGGACTGAGATGCACTCAACCACACGAATCTACAGAAAGTATCAAAATTATGGGCTAATATTTTAAGGTATAACAAAGACACAGAAAAAGCAATTTTCACCTTTACATGCTTGTCGAAGAGGTAGGTGTATGTAACGTGTTTTGAATGTTGCTATCTAAGATGTTTTGATCAGAGGACTCTCCAGTCTGTAAACAAACTTTTTTCTGGACCGTCATTGTTCTGGCTTCGTGGCAATGATTCACAATTTTTAATTATTATATTGTTCATTGAAAAATATTTTTATTACAGTATGTTTTTTTACAAACATCTCTTATTATTAAACAATCACATGTATAAATACACGTTGATTCGGGACAAATGGAATTTTTATTCAGGGCAATTAAACATGTAATTCCAAATATATCCAATGCACTGGAAAAATTTCAGTTACGTCATATATAACCTAGTAAACAAAATAGTTTCGATCGATACACGAAAAGAAAATTCAATAAGAAATTAAGCGTTTAAAACCAATCATCGTGAAATTAACTATTTTAGTATTATCAGAGACGCCAAGCGTCTCCCGCTTTAATATATTCTACAGTGAGGTGCTTTAAAAGCTCATGGATAAGACCGGAGGAAAAATATGTTTTATAAGAAATTTCACCCAAGAAAGGTAGTATAGGAATACATTTCTATCCGAAAATGTAAGCTTTGGATATCAGATTAAAAATCTTCACTTATGGTGATATAGGATATTAAGCATATAAGGTGCTTTTCATTCAAGGCAAAAATTAAGAGATGATATTAACATTATGTAGAACAATCCACAATTCCACTAGCGTGAGGTAAGAGTGAATCTACCTCGACGAGCTTATCACTTAGCATGAAGCCTCGAATTCATCGTCTTTTCTAACGTAGGATTTCAGGAGTGTCCAGCTTCAGGAAAGGCATGTCTCCTAACTCAACGTGATATGCGATCTCGCTATTCTGCGATTCTGTTGTTCAACGCCGTCTAGCGGTTTACGTTTCTTGCTCCTTCGCCTCATATATTTCAGGGGTTGAAATTGTTTGTTTATATATGTTATTCTATCCCTTAAACTTTTCGCCCTGTAGCCAAAAAACACCATAGTTTTCTATTGCAATGAGAATAACACAGATTACCAGGCTAAGAAATCGTTACTCTCAGAGCTGAAAATATAAACATCTCATTTTCATCGTCCCATCGATCTACATTTAGTTAGGAAAATGGCTGTGATAAGATTCGATTCAAAAATGTGTAATGTTTGGTTGTGGTTCGACGATATAAATAAATGAGTTACAAATTTAAACTCTGAAACTGTATATTAAAATATTAAGATAGTTTTGTATCACACCAGGAGGCCTTTTAACTTTTCTCCTCAAATTACTTTATCGTCGTTGAATAATAGACATCTTCAAATAAAATAAATTCTTTTCTAAGTGAAATTGTTTCCATGCATCTATCAACGTGCACATTTTGCAAATGTTTTCACAAATGTTCTTGATTCGCTTGATTTTATTTCATTCTCCCTTGGTGGGAATAATAATATTTAAACATAAAACTTTCATTTTCGTAAATTTGCTTTCCGCTCTCTGAGTTTTCTTTGGTAATGTAAGCATCAGACCACCACACAATATCCCTTCATCTCCATTAATGATTCATCTCTTGGGGTTTCGTTTTATTCGGGGCCGCGGTAGCTAGTGGTCAGGTGGATAGCGGCTGGCAGTTTTCGTTCAGTCGCGGGTTCGATCATGGCCACCGAAGACCCGCCGTGTGTAGCCGGGGCTGATGCGTGCATCCTGAAGGGCCAAAGTCTCCGTTGGCGTGGTGTGGATGTTAGAGAGGGGGTGCCAGCTCAGGTGTCGTCCTCGTCACTTGACCGTGGTTCAAGAAGGTCCGTCGCCAATAGCCCTCGTGTTGCTTCTGGTGCGACGTTAATAAAAACTTCGCTTAAAACTTCGTTTTATATTCCTGCAATAGTTTATGAATGACTTTACCTTATATTTAACCATGATGGCTGCTAACACTTGATGAGGTTTAAAATGATCGTTGATCTTGTTTGTTTTTATCCATAACTGAACACTGGAAGAAGGCTTTTCTTCGAATGTTTCTCAAAGGTGGTTTTAAAATTATTTCCCTTCCTCGTTCCTTACATCCGAATTAAATCTGGTTGACACAGTTATCATCGGTCCAGAATCAATTAAAGCCGTTATATTCTTTCCGTTGGCAGCAATTTCAGCATATTGAAGGTCACTCTAGCTAATTTTGGTTCGCTTACGATTTTTCTTATTTCCTGTCTAAAGAACTCTGTTCTAATTTGCGAATCTGCCCTGATCATCTTGCGTGTGTCTATCGGTAACCGATGGTTCCCGTTGCTGTATTCTTTTCGACAGTTGTTGCCAAGTGTTGCAATCCGAAAAATAACATTCTTTCAAGTGAAGTTTTATTTTCTTTCTTCCACTTCGGTATTTCTCTTAGTGTGGACCATATTTCCATACTGATAAATTTTCTGTTCTTCAATGGCAATAAATGTGAATACTCTCTTCAAAATTTTCTCGACTTCTGTTGACATTTGCTCAATTCTTTCATAATGGTCTAATTTTGAGGGTAGATCAGTTTTCTTAAATGTGTTCATTCGTCAATAAAAGATCGCTTTACATTTCGGCGGAGTTCTCCTTTTGATTTGCTCAGTTACTATAAAGTCGCACAAATCTCAAAAGTGTTAATTGTAAGCCTCGATCATTCAATCCGACGTAAAATTGTTTGTCAGTCACATGCGAAATCACCCCAAGTGATGTCTTGTTTTCTGTTGCTTCACAAACAATTGTCTAAATTTTCTAGTGGCATCATTTCAGTAGAAATTTATTTCATCTTACCGTAATCGTTTTAATTTCTTCGTTTTCACGACATGATGATGTGTGCAACATCGTATGGCAGTTGTTCGATCAGAAGTCCAAAATCCCATTGATTTCAACTCTTTTGTTTGTCTCATAAATAACATAAATATAAGCTAAACCGTTGTTCTTCGGTTGAGTCTATCAGTTTGGCAGCTCTTTTCGATCTACCAACGAGTTCTGAATAAGTCCGTTTCCTCATTCTAATTCTTTCGTTTCCTAAGATTAATTTCACAATTTCAAATTCTTGCATATACTTTCCTCATCTCGTCTTTTCTTTTCATCTCTTTCTTCTTTTTCCCCTTTAATCAGTTCTTCTCTGTGTTCTATTTGCGTATTGAACAATTCTCTGACAAACTCTTCCTCATACACTTCATTTTTCAAAATAAGAAATCCTAATTCCATTACTGTCATTTCACAAACACTATTTCTATTTCACAGTTGACATTGCAAGTTCTCTTTCTTCACTTTCATAGAAAAACCATTGCATTCGCAAATCCACGTTATCAAGAACTTTTTCAATTCACTCAATTCGAACAAATTCCTCAATTCGAACAAACTGAAAATTCTATATCCTGATAGACTGCGCCGATGGAATGTTGGTTTTGTTTGTAGATATAGTTGATTGAGGATTTTAAATTTAATAAAACTTTATTTGTTAAAACAGATTTGTGCCTCTCCCAGGTAGGACTACTTAACTGCTCCTGCTAGGAAAACCTTTGCTTTGATTCAAACTCTCATTTTCCCTCACCTCGGGAGGTACTGCCAGTGCTGCGTAGCGGAGGCCCTGATTCGTGCTCTCGGAGGCACGACTCTAGGCTGTAACATTTTTAAGACCTCGAAGCAGGCCAAAAATGTTCATTAGAGAAAAGTAAGCGAACTTCTGTTGGTGTGGGATCTAACATTGAATATTTCTTAACCTTTCCGGTATTCGCTTTCGTCGCATTTAAGGGTATACAAAAATCTTGATTATTCGTCACAAACATTCTAGTATCAAATGGTGTTTTGCGATCTACTTGAGCCTGATTAGACGAAGAAATATTTATTTTGATTCGTTTAGTTATTCTCTACATGTATGGAAACTATTATTAAAATGACAAATGATCTCATTTGAATCAGAAATTGAGCAATATCAAATTTGGTACATTTGCAAAATCTGCTTACCATTAAAGTTGGTGCTGTCAATCAAACTAACATCAAACATTTTAATCAATTTCCCTATTCAAATAATTTTCTTTCTTATCAAATCCAAAGTTAATTTTATAGACATTCAATTTTAGTGTATCTAGAATATCACAGTTAAGTATTCCAATATTTAACAATTGCTATCCTTTATTAAATGACCAGTCAATTCCACTATACACTAAATTTGGAATGTGAATTTTAGTTATCTCTTACTTCTCATTTTATTCAAATTTTTCTGGTTCTTTTCATTTTGCCAAGTTACGTTGGGCATGATAATGTAGAGTTTATCGAAACTTAAAATTAGTTTTAAATCAAAAGATTATTTGAACAGTTTTCATTGAAATAGCCACAAGCAAATTGCGAAAATTTTGTATCATATATGAAGACGTCAAAAATCCAGTGAAACTATTAAGCTAAGGCTAATTAATTTGCTTTAAATCACAAACGCCTAGAGGCACATTGTGTGTTTTTGATAATATTGATCAGTTGTTATTTGCTCACGGAATATGACGTTTTGATAGAGTGGATTATATTTATCAAGTTTCATAATTATACTGGTAAAGTTATTTATTTCTCAAGAGTTTCTGTACACTAAATTTGGAATGTGTTTTAGTTATCTCTTCATCTTTAACAATTTATAAATTATTTGACCCGCTTTTGTAAGTCCCAATGTACACTGCTAAAGAAGGGTAAAACATTTTTAACCGTTGGAAAATTTCATTTGCAAAATTATTAAAATACATTATAGTTAATATGAACTTTAATATGGTAATGTCAAAATAAATTGCAGCTGTAAACTTCAATGTTTTTCTTCTAAAATGCTTAAATGTAGAGGTGCTTAAAGTAGTATGTAAATGGAAGTGTTGCATTTAAAGGAACTTTCGTTAATTCTATTCGGGTGTGATCAGAGTTTGAAATAGAGGTATGAAAGAATATAGTAATCTATATAAATATAATTTTTAATTCAATCTGTTAATAATAGAGTTCTTCCGATAAATTGATGATGTTGGTGAAATAAATTATACTAGGCTCTAAAACTATATATATATATATTGTGTATTATTGTGTGTGTGTTTGAAGAAACGAGAGAGAGAGAGTATAATGATTTAACTTAATTCATATTAGTTTCACACAATAGTAATTTAATTTCCTAATTTTTCCCATTCTCTCATGTAAAAGTAAAGCGTTCATTCTTATTTCCTGATACCATTCCTTTTAACTTTAGTTTATGCAATGACGCGTTCTTAAAAGTTTCCTGACAGCACATTTCACATAGATATCTGTAGGGATGATCCCTACCAGACTTTAGGTCTGCACTTAAATTCCCGCGAAATTCCTCCATTAATACCACATGTCCTATGGCATTTATATTGAAATTTCCCTGCTATATAAATAAAAACACAGAGAAACGCCCACTCTTGCACTCATAATCTGTATCAAACGGCAGAGTTTTATTCTCCTGCCGTGTGGAAATGATCTGTCTCTCCGCTACAGTAAAATAATTACTTAAAAATTAAATTGGCTTGGACTGTCATATAAACGTAATTAAATAGTATTATTCAAAAGAAAGTCATTACATCTATAGCAGGTTGGATAGTTACTTATAATAAAAAAAATATTTAGATTCCATTTTTGAGAGAGACTATGCAGAGCAATTCTCCGTGTATTTCTTCGGCTGGACTCTTCCTGACTTATCCCCACTTGAAGGCCGCCATCTGAAATCCACAGCCGGTGCCGATGCAAGGGCCGCTACAATGCCGAAAACGACGCATCTGCGGTAACTTTTACCTCTGCGAAGCGCCACTGAATCGTCGCAAAGCAGAACCCAACCAGCGATTCCCGCGGATTCATCTCAGTCATCGGATCATCTCGCAATGGAGGATCCTCATACATTGGAATTCATTACAAAATCAAGATGCTTTTCTTGTTCCTGGATCTCTAGCAAACATACATTTGTTCAAGTTCTTTCATCTTTAGTGCTGCAGAAAAGTTTCCCATATATCTTTCATTCTTTCCTTTTAACAAATAACTCAAGAAACATATTACATTTTGCACATAAGCTGTCATTTAAATTCATTCTAGTTTTAAACTAAATTCTATGAAAGCGAAACATTTATTTTGATGTGTATAGCAGTAACATTTCAGAATTTTTTAAAATAACATTTTTTGACAGAAGAAATTGAAATCTTACTATTGTAAAACAAAGTACACACACAAAAAAATATGATAATGTGTGAATACTTTATGAAAGTATTATTACAAATATGGAAATATATTTCGAAAATTGTTACATTGATTTAAGATAATAATTGTGATAATAACAATGCTTGATGTTAAATGAAAGTTGTTATTTTTTTTTAAATTTGATTCTTAATTATTAAGAAATTAAAAAGGTATCGTATTTTGGAATTTAATTAAATGATTTGAAGGTCTTTGAAAAGTATGAAATCGTGATCTTTGGAATTATTCTGTTTTGAAAGTGTGTAGTTTCTAAAAGTTTTTAACAATAGAAAATATTTAAAAATTATATTATACCATACTTAAACGAAATCATTCTAAATTGCTAATTGATAGAAATGGAGCTTTCACCTCAATTAATATTAGAAGGTTTAAGAGATGAGTTGTCTACCCATTTTAAAACAATTAATAACACTAAACACACCTAACTACTCATCAGAATGACTCACAGTGGTAACTAAATTTTTCAAAATATAAGAATGTACTCTTGAATCAAGTAGAGTCAGAAACAATGCACGCATGGTTAGCAGTAGAACAAAGAATCACTATAGACCGCCTGCACCTTTTATGACCAGGCAACCAACCTCATCTTTACCTCGACCACCAAACTATTTCAGTCCTTATTTCCTAAATTATTCCAGACCGCGTCCAAACAATTTCCGAAATCATCTTCCACATTTTGGCAATAGATCAAATCACAGTTCTCGTTTTCAGCAAGGATCGGCACCTTTACCCTGTACATTTTGTACAAGACCAGGCATTTTTAATGCAAATCGTTGGTCCCAAACGTGTCCTTTGAGACAACCTAATTTTTGGAATAACGTACCGATGTCTAACTCTGTTTCCCTGTGCACAGGAAAACCTGTTAGTCCTGAACAAAGCCTTAGGGAAAATCAAAACACCTCTACAGAGGCTCATGGCCCAGTATAGTGACAATTATTAATGTCCGGACACCTCTCAACCAAATCATATATATTAACAACCCCAAGAATAGCTAACTTGGGATATTTACCCATTTTACGTGACAATATCAATGTTGTTATCGACACAAGATCCACTCTCTCACTTATTTCTGCAGATATTGCGAACAAATGTCACTTAAGGAGAAAGAAGATTAGTTTTATCAAAGTAAATCAAGCCCATGACAAATTCCAATTAAAACAAATGTATGACAAATATTTTTGATTTTACGTACATTGAATTTAAAGTGAATATTTACCTATTTGATTTGAATAAATACTATATTAATTTGAAATGATCATTATTTAGTTTTGAAATGTACATAAACAGTGTTTTGAAATAAATAATTATTGAGAAATATGTAAGATTTTATATACTTTTGATTTGAATGAAACATATTGTTGTTTTATATTACTTAATTGAGAAATGATAATATATTGATTTGAATGAATATTTTGTATTGAAATAAGAAATTTTATATAATTTTTTGAAATGAATATTATTTGGTTTCAAAATGAAAGTCAAAAATGTGTTTTATGTAATGAAAGAAAAAGGAAAACGTTTTATTATCAATAATACTATTTTAAGTTTTTAAGATGGCTTTTATTTAAAGGAATGTATGTCTAGTTTAGATGGTTTCTACAGATGAAAGTCTAATTTTAATAGGAAGGAGGTTATTAATTTAGATGATGAATAATATAAATAATAAATCAGTATAATAAGGTTAACTGTTCCTGTTTGACATGCGAACAAGTGTGGCTCAATTTTGTCAACAAACCACATTTCTTCAGCTAATTTGGCAAAAGGTTTTGGTTAAGAAATCGTTGTAGACCAAGACAATAAGAAAGTAACAATACAAACATATTTATATAACTATTTTATAAATTTAATTAATAGAATTTGTAAACAAAAATATAAAAAACTTGTATTTCCATTTCTGTTGACGCTTCTGCACCATGTGAAAGAACAAATTAAAATTTTTACATGTACATTCCTCAATCCAGCGATGCATGTGAAAAATGTAAATAAAAGTTTTTTATACTGTGTCAAAGTTTTGTCCTCAGTGTGTCTCCTATCAACAGAAATTGTTTTTGTCTCAAGTGTCAACTCTAATGCAAAGTGGTTCACTCACCACTATTCTCTTATATATGTGGTTTCACCCCACCATTCTTTAATTTTACAGGGTTCACGCTCCACTGGAATTAAACATTTATGAGTTTGGTTAACGTGACATTATATTTCCTGTTGTGTTTGTGTGTTACGGATCAAAATGCAAATGAATTATGAAATGTCAAATTAATCATTTTCAAATTTTATATTTGTTTCAATATTACGTTTGATTTACAAAATGCCCCACACACATCTGTGTTATTTAAGTATTTTCTTACAGATTCAAGAATTTAGGTTAGCAAGCTTTTTACTGAGAAATTGATGTTAGATTTCGAGCACAATCCCCCAAATGCTACATGCAAATTTACCTCTTTATTTAGTACTTTGATTAACTTATTGAAATTGTTTATGTATTCTGTGAGGATGAAGGGATTCTTAGGACATAAAATATTTAGATCTTAAATTTTTAAATATGAATTCTTTAGGTGTAAAATTTTTAAATAAAACTCTAATTTTAAATTTAAATTTGATTCCTTAGTTGGATACACCTATTAGATAAATTTTATGTGTTAGGGCCCAACATACACCTGCGTCTTGTGGAGGGAGGAAATTAGGTCTGCACTTAAATTCACTCGAAATCCCTCCATTAATACAACGTGTTCTATGACGTTTTTAGATAAATTTCCCTGCTATATTACTAAAATCACAGCAAAATGCCCTCCCTTGCTCCCTTTTGCTTTCATATTATGTATCATACGGCAGAGATTTATACTCCTGTGGTCTGTCCCTCCGCTGCAATAAAATAATTACTAAAAAGTGAAAACGGCTTCGACTGTTTTGAAAACATAATTAAAAAGTATTATTTAAAAGAAAGTCATTACACACACATACATATATATATACATATATATATATATATATATATATATATATATATATATATATATATATATATATATATATACATATATATATATATATATATATATATATATATATATATATATATATATATACATATATACATACATATATATATATACATATATATATATATATATATATATATATATATATATATATATATATATACATATATATAGTTCCAAATAACATGACGAGTAACTTTTTTTCTTCTGAATCTTCTTGCCTATTTTGAAAATTATGGGAAAAGTTAACAATAAATCATAGCTTTTTTCTTTTTTAATTAAATTAAACAGCCTTATAAAAAACTACACTTAAATGTAACCTCACGTATATCACAAACTACGTCGAGTTAAGCTGCATCAGAGTGAAAAATAGAAAATCAATCTGTTAGAAGACTTCCGAATGCTTTTACACCGAATCATTGGTGTGGTTTCGTTTTATTAACGTGGCACTAGAAGCAACACGAGTGGGCTATTGGCAACGGACCCAAAAAATTTCCTTGAACCTTGGTCAAGTGACAAGAACGACACATGAGCTAACACTCTATCTCCTAACTTCCACATCACGCTAACGGGAGAACTTTGAACCCCTGGATAGATTTAACGCATCAAACCCGCCACAAGGTGAGTCTTGAATACCGTCACAAACCCCAGCTCGAGAAAACTGTAGGCCGTGAGTCCACGACCACTAAGTACCGCGGCTCCCTCGAATCATTGACAATCATTAAAGTGTGACAAGTGTGACTGCGGAATTCGGAATTGCTCACAGCATCGTTTCACGATTTTGGAGAGAATTTCAAACTATAGGAAAAGCTTCAGTAGTAATTATCCACTTGAAACCACACCAGCTGACAACCATTATTTTGTCCTACAGGCCAGAATTAATGTTTTACCTTGTCCAGAAGGATGTACAGTGGTGGCCTGTATGCGATACGATGAATACGGTGTGTACCTTTAATAACTTCTCATCGGAGAAGCTGTTTATGTGGTGCCGCGATCACTTGAATTGTATTGATAATCAATGAGGCTGAGCACTCTATACGGATGAGAACTGGTTTAATCTAAGTTGTTATCCTGGATGCATACACATCTGGAGAGAGTGGGTAACCTTCGATAGGCCTTCCAATATCATCGAAAGAGAATGGTTTGGAGATCGCGGTACTCTCTTTTGGGAAGGCATCATGCTTGGTTGCCATACCGACCTTCACATCTTCGAAAGAGATTCAGTCACTGCACCCCGCTGTTCAAACAAGATTCTCCTTCTGTATGGGCATCTTCTTAGGCCCTATGGGTCCGCAGATCCTTTTCATGGACGACTCATTTCAACTCATCGCAGAGTAGCGTTCGATGAGCTGTTGGACAATGCGGATATTGAACGCATGAATTTGCCGGCAAGGTCGCCTAATCTAAATCCCATCGAGTATGTATGAAATTTCCAGGGAGACACTTAGCGGCTCGTAACTCACTGCCAGTAACGATTCAGGAGCTCCGATTTTCGGTACAAGAGGAATGGACTGCAATGTCCCAAAACCTTATTCTAAGCAAGACCAGAAGATGTGAAACCTTCACAGCAATGAGGGGAGTTCATATCTCCTATTGAAGGCTGGATGTTTCTGGCTGGACACTTGTCACATGGATGTTTCGGACTCAACCACTTTTGGGCTTCATGCTATTTTTTCAATAAAAATCGTTTTTATTATTCAATTTCTTTTTTGGTAAGTTTTGCTTACATTATTCATACACTTACTTCTAGAGGATATGGATTTGAAAAGTTTTTGCCCACTGCTGTATATATATGTGTGTGTGTGTGCGTGAGTTTATTGATCGTATATTCATTTGTACTTTATATAAGGATCAAAAGTTATTTTACTTGAAAACACTTCACATCAATCATGATTAATGTCCTGAATTAGATGCATAATATTCTAACTATCAAGAATCATTATTATTTTATTCATATATAATTTATTATATTATCCCATTAGGTATAATACTTGAAAATTGTGCATAATTAATCATGTGAATCATTATATATATATATATGATATTATTATGAATCAATATTAAATACCAGGAATATTTGAATCGCAATACTCATAAATCATTCTGCAAAAAAGAGATCTAGGTAAGTTATCACAATAAGCTGGAATTAAAAAAAAACTTATTTGGATTATTTCAAAATTTATTAATAATTTTTCTTTTACACATACGACAACAATTCTGATTCTAAATGGAATTCAGAAAAACTATTTTATATCACGATAAAAGAAAACAATTACATGAGTCAAAATTTAAAATTATTCATATGGAATTAATTCCTTATGAATAAAATTCCTTACATAATTCCTTACATAATAATAATTTACCTTTAATAATTTTTAATAAAATTCCTTACATAATTTCACATTCTATTTTGTGATTTCCATAATTAAATTAATCTGTACCTAGTCAATATTAGCTGTTACGATCAGAAGGAAAAGCAATAAAATATAAATTTTAAGAAATTAAATTTTTTTACATCATTTATTGCAATTTTATACTTCAGGCTACAAAAAAAAAAAAGACTTTTGGAGTATAACATTTTGAAAAGTGATCACCTGACAAATTTAGACGTAAACGAAACAAAAGTGCATTGGAGGATACTAATCAGAATATTCATTGATACCTAAGAATATAAACATAAATAATTGCACTTCCTTCAGAATAAAACGAACTATAAAAGAAATATAAAAAACGAAAAACTTTCGAACTTGATGATTGGGATTAACGCATCACTTATTGTGCTTGGTCTTAAAATCTCTTTACACGGCCGAAGGCAAGGAATCTAAATCACATTCCGACTACCTCATTAGGGCTGGCACATCTCAAATGTGCATGGATTTTACTGTCAAACTCACGGCCAAAAAATTGGATGCTCATTCATGCTCCGACTTCTTCAACAGCATCGTTTCAGAGGATGGGGGCTGACGCATTTCAAATGTGTATAGACTCACCGGTCAAATTTCACTGCTAAAAAATTGGATGCCCATTCACGCTACGACTCCTTCAAGAGTATCGTTTCAAATAATGGGGGCTTACGCATTTCAAATGTGTATGGACTCACCGGTCAATTTTCACGGCCAAGAAATTTGATGCTCATTCACGCTCCGACTCCTTCAATAATATAGTTTCAAAGGATAGGGGCTGACGCATTTCAAATGTGTATGGACTCAACGGTCATATTTCACTACCAACAATAGAAATCAAACTTTGAAGTTAATTAAACTATAATACAATGAATCATAATTAAATGCTAGGGTTATTGGATAATATTTTGACTATCAGAAACTATTCAGCTAATAAAGAAAATTAGTTAAAATGTAACATGGTTTTAATTTTATAAAAAGATATTTGGATTACTCCTAAATACTACTGAGAATTAATTCTTAATACGTTCTTCAACTATTATGATTCTAAGTGTAAGTGATGCTAACCGTTATATAAAATTTAAAATCACGTGAATCTCTTATTAAAAATTATGTGGAACTAAAATAAAATTTTATTTAATTTCATATTCTATTTTAACAATGCGCATAATCAAATTCGTCTGAAAAACGTCAAGGTTAGCAGTTTTGTTAAAACACAAAAAAAAAAAGAAAACCCAGCAAAATATAATTTTAAAGTATTAAAGATTTTTTTACATTATTTCCTATGAATAGGACACAAATATAACAGCATGAGAATTTTTATACTTTAGGTTTTTCAAGAAAAAAATTTAAGATAAATTTTTAAAATGTAATCAGCTGACGAACATTAACGAAACAAAAGCCTCTTTGCTGACAAATAAAAAGAGTAGTCACTGATACAAATTATAAAGAATATTATAATTTCTTTAGTATAACGAAACAAATTTCTTTAAAATCACTGCATTCTATTTAAAAGTTTTAGGGACGAAAATCTCTTTGAGTTCGGTGTCGGAAATAAAACTAAAAAAGTTTCTAACGGATGTTGGGAGTGGAGATATCTCAAAATGTGCTGCCCTCTCAGGTCTGTCATCACGACCGGGGGATATGAAGTTAATTCATCTCATCACTTCTTCATTATCGTCGTTCGGGAGCCGACGTATCTCACATGTGCTTGGCCTCGCCTTTCAAAAATCGTAACCGAAGTTTAGGAAGCTAATATTTGCTATTTGAAGTAAATATAAACTTTTTTTTTTCATCAGCTTTAATATCTTGAAAAAAAAAATAAACAAACTGATGTATTTACATTCGGAAATCGTGTAGTTACATTTAGGTAGATCTTGCACTCGTAGAGATTCCACAATATTTTTTAACTTCAAACCTAAACTGAGTAATTATAAACAAAACATTCTACACACTGAACATAATAATAATTTTTAAAATATAAATATAAAATTAACAAATAAATTTAGTGTCTTATAATTTCAATTGCCTTTAATTCTTAACAAATAATGTACTATACCTAAATTTTGCGAGTGTTAAACAAAGAAAAACTTTTTATGTGGAGAAACTAACAACATTTCACAAGAAAGAACAACAACATTTCACAAGAAAGAACAACAACATTTCACAAGTAGGAAATATCAGCACCATTGATGAAGTTTATTTTGAGGAAAGTGTAACCACTGGCGTAGTTTGGACTTTTGGAAAGGGAAATGTCAGTTGAGTTGCAGTCCTCGTCACTTGACCGAGATCCGGCGCCAACAGCCCTCGTGTTGTTTCTCAGTGTGACGTTAATAATGACATCACTTCACACTGGGGAGAGTGAACCAGAATACCAAAGAAAGTACACTTTTTGGAAAATACAATCAAGATATTTTTCGCTATGGCGTCGCACGTTTATTTAGAAGCAAAAATTTTTATTTTCTAACCCGTTATTTATTATATTATCATACTTAATATAGCAAAATATAATCCAGAATCACAGCGTAGCGACGTCTAATTTTTAAAAAATTAAAAATAGAAAAAATGCAAAATTTAAAACATGTTAAGGTCTCGGTTACCTTGAGGTAGATTAAGAAAAAAGCACTCAAGAGAATATAAGACTAAACATTAAAATATAAGTGAAATTATTACTTACTTCTTATGTGATTTCATTATGTATCGGAAAAATAAATAAAAACTAACTCCCTAAGACTCACAAGTTTATTAATTTGTTCTGATTTTTTTTTTCATTGTAATCAAAGGAATACTAATATTCTTTTTTTTTTTATAAATTTTCTCAAAATTATTTTTCATCGCATCCGAGATACAGAAATTTCATCAAATAAATCAACCTTGTATTTTCACACGAAATAAATAAAACCGATTCCATGCATTTTAAAATGCATTTAACATGTTCACATTCAGGTAAACACATATCTGTGCTTCTTTTTCTTTAATATTTATATTTCCCTATTAATGGTGGTTGACGGAAGTAATTGTCGGCACATTCCAAGAATATTTCGAGAATTTAGTTTTACACAATCAGTTTGAAAATTAACTCCAAAACAGACATTAGCGACCCTAATCGGCTTCCTTTAACCCATTTCACGATATTAATATCCCGAAGTTAATAGAAAATATTTCCAAACATTGATTTAATCGTTGTGATATTTTCAACTTTTAAAAGCAAACGATTTAAACTTAAAGTGATACCTTTTTCAATATTCTTCATTAAGATATATTTTTTTGGCAACAACAGATCATATTTTTGATTTTAGATAATTTACTGGCAACAAACATAAAAAAATGGAATGGAGTTTGGTTCCAAGAGGTAAAGACGAACGTTGAAAAATGGTGCTTGTGAAAATCGTGTCTTGAATTTATGTTTGAAAAGATGTGCGCAAATAAATGTGATGTCCTGAAAACAAGTCATTTTTATAAATAGTCTGCAATACAGTACATCGTAAAATTAAAAACTAAAAAATAAGTATTTAAAGGGAAATGCAGCTGCATTTACATAGCAGACTAAGAATGAAGGATTAGAGTGAATTCGGAAATTTTCCAATATTAATGGATATTCCTTCGGAGGCATTTGTAGAACTTAAAGCTATTAAGAGTGACATATAAAACACAAAATATTTTTTATTTATCAACTGAGTCAGAAAGGAGCACCTTGTTAGGCCATTTTTTAGCGCTTTTCCTCACATAGTTGTTAGCTTAGACTTGCGGAATATGGTCATTGATCCTTCCCTGGGAGGACAGTCTTTTTACTGTTGAAGGACTTTCGGAGTGGTATTAAATGAATGTTGTTTTTTAAAGCCACCAATGCAATTGATGTGCGTTCCCTTTTCTGTTATTTAGAACTTTTCTGTAGACGTTATCGAAAATACATAGATCAGATGGACGGTCGCTTTGACAAATGGAAGTATCATATATTTTGTAAAATGTAAATTTTATTATTTTTATAAATATTAAACTTGAGCGAGAAACAATAAAATTGTCTTAGACCTTTCAGAAACAAGAAGAGAGGTGTTTACTCAAGTTTCTTCGTCACTGTATATTTTTAGCAGTAATTGGGTGAAACTATCGGTAGGAAACATATATCCCAAGAGTAATACTAAAACACTAATAATGTTACTATAAACATTTTAAGTTAAGTTGCTTAATCGTTTGAAAAACGGTATGACGATATAAGAAAATCCCG
>BMAW01055346.1:0-26693 GCA_019974015.1 Nephila pilipes
TGTGTGTGTGTGTGTTGATAGGTGGGTGGGAGGGTGTATCCAAAAAAAAATTAAGCAAACTCTAGCATTATCACATTATACAGAATTTTAAAAGAACTATGGAATTGAGTTTTTTATTCAGAGTATTTCAAACACTTTCTTCTCAACTTAAGTTAAGTATAATATTGTAACACAATTTTATGCTGAATTGAATGTCAATTATTTCAGTAATTGTTCGATTCAATATTTTAAGCAATTGCAAGGCATTAAATCTGCTAAATAAGCATACATTTAATTTACTAGGATTTTCAAGAAAGGAATTTTATCGAATATGTCACAATTTTTATTTGAATATTTGTATTTAAATACTTAGAAGTATTCCACACTTTATACTTCCCTCACATCATAAGCCTCGAAAGTTTTTTTTCAAATATTTCTTAATTTATCCTCTTTCTTCGAAGTAGAAATATTTTCGCAAATACTCAAATACTCATAAAAATTTATTTTTAAATGTTATTTGAAGCATAGTATTTGATTTCACTTGCTATTGAGTTGAACTGAATTGGAATTCAGGTTTGTATAGTTTTAAAGCAATATTTTATGCCTGAAATGGGTAAAGAAAGGAAGCATGCACAACATTAAACGATTACATTTATTAAAATCAAAGAATTATATAACCTAATGTTTAATATTATTTTTTTAAACGCTCTTATTAACGTTTAAGAAAAGAAAGTTAATTAAAAATAAAATAACATAAAAAAGTTAGCTGAATATGTTTTATTCAATAAATTACACCAAAAAATTATTAAAAAATAATTGTGTAATTTACTAAGAGATTAAAATTAAAATTTGTTTGAAGAAACCATTAATGTATATATATATATATATATATATATATATATATATATATATATATATCCCAGACGCAAGTCGGAAGACTTCGTTTTAGTTTACGTTTGTTTGTACGCAATTAAAAGGCCTCTCATAATTAAAAATATCACCGATTGTGACATATTCTTTGCATGAAAAAAACGTGAAACCTGCCGAAAGTCATCAGCAAATTAATGAAATATATAGAAAAAACACTATAAGCATCGGAATGGTATGAGAATGGGTAAGACCATTTAAAGATGGTCGTAATAATATTTATGATGAGAAATGTTGTGGATAACCGTCTGTCATGACTGAAGACTTAGTGCAATAAGTCGATGGGAAATTTTGAAAAAGCAGACTTTTAATGGATTCATCTTTATATAATGAGTTTCAAGAAGTGTGCCTTTATGAAACTGTGACAAAGTTCTTAAATTATCAGAATATTAATTTCGATGCGTATTTAAAGTGCTAACCGAGATACACAAACCATGTTGGGTAGACAGTGCTTTGACTTTTCTTGATAGTATAATAGAACAAGTGATGAATTTTTAAGCCAAATTGTCACTGGCGAAGAAATACTGATAGCTCATGTGACACCTGAAAGAAAACAACGATCCAGGGAATAGAGGTATTCTACATCACCCAAAACACCGAAGCTCAAGCAAATAATTTCAGCTCGAAAAAATATATTAGGATATGCAAAGATGTTGCTTGCGGATTGTATGTCTCTAGAGACAGAATAAATTCCGAAATATACTGTAACATCTTAACTAAACTGCGTCGTATTATCCAAAACAAAAGGCTTCGCATGTTCAGTTAAAGGATTGTCTTACTTTATACCAATACCCATCCTCACATGGTTCGTGGAACCCGATATCTAATCCCCCAAAATACTTTTTCCAAATATATAAATGCTGTTTTTACCACCTTGTACTACCTATTTGATTCGGCCACTTGATCAGGGTGCTATATCAGCCTGTAAAATGTACTATACATAACGCAAACGTTAAAATATATTTTAGACTCAGAGGAAGAAAGAAATTTGACTGTTGTGGAAGCATGGAGAAAGTTTACTATTATGGATTGAATAACAGGTGCTTCATTTGTCATCAAACAGTTGCGCTAATCAACCTTAAATGCTTGTTGGAAAAAAAAATTGCAGCATGCGTCAAAAGTGGAAATTTCTTAGCACAAAATTCAGCTGTGTGTTCTGAAATTATAGCTATGTCAAATGCAATTGGCTGCGAAGGTTTTAACAGCATGCAAACAGCTGACATCGAAGAATTGATGCTAGAAAGCCTTTGGATGAGGACGATTTGATCGAATTGATGACAGTTTATCATAACAAAGAACTCGATAATGACGAAGTCGAAGATGACGCTCAGCTATTAACAGCTGATTTAATTCACGAAGGCTTGAAATTGCTAAAAGTATGGAACATTTTCTTACTCATGATCCTGACATAGAGCGTGCATTAAAATTTCAACGTAATCTTAAGTTTTGTGTAGTAGGATATCACAAAAAATATATAAGAAACTTGAGTAACCAAAAACAAAGTCGCTTCTAACAGACTTTAAAACAACAAAAAAACAACAACAAAGGTCGTTAATAACGAATGAAATTCTTCATTTAAATCAAAGCCGACAGTTGTGCTAGACATATCTGACACATCTACTGATGATAGCACTTTTGATCCAGTTTGTAAACAAACATGCAAACTTGTTTTCAAGTAGCGATGAATAGTTGTTATTTTGTTGTCTTATTCCTATTTCAATTGGAATTTTTATATGTTGCATGTACCTATAGAATTAATTTTCACTGTACCATAATTTTAATTTTTTTGTAATAAAAATGAATTGTTTTTGTTTTATAAGAATATGTGATATGGATTTCCGTATTTCTTATTTTTGCACTGTGTTTTTGGAAAATATTTAGAGTTTTTTCATCTAACCCGATTTCTTAAAGTTGTGGAACGTTCATATCTCGAAATTTACCATACGTCGCATGTATTTTTTACACGAATTTTTTCTGCGCAGTTTTCTAAGGAACGTAACTACCATGTAAAAAAAGAGTTGGGTACATGTATATATATATATATATATATATATATATATATATTCCCTAATATCATCAGACAAAAACAGTTAAATTATATTTATTGGTACGATATTTTGAATGAACAAATAATTTTTGTTTTTTAAGTTGAATCTTAAAAGTTAATTCTTATCATAAATCGTTTGAAGTAGTTACGATCCCCCTCTTATAAAGATTGTTCTTCAATTTGTGAAAATAACTTCAAATATTATGACATAAAATTATTTTCCCCCCTTGGCTTATCATTTCTTTTTGTGGGAAATAAACGTAAAATAAAAAGTTAAAGTACTTTTATTGAGCTTTTGTGAAGTATATCAGATGAATTCGAGAAGATTCATTTCTGTATGTTTTTATTTGTACTAAAGAAAAGAAGTTGTTCAAAAATCCGATTCAAAAACTCGAGGAAGAATAAAACGTATTATTATTTACATACTTCATAATCAAGTAGTGACAACAATAGTTTAGACCAGTGTTTCTATCACTTTTTGAATTGGGGGCACATTTAAAATCCTACAAATAGTAGTAGGAGATTTAGGTGGAAATTTCTGGAAAATACGTTGCAATAACTAAGTCTGATATTACAGAAAAGGTAATTTGATGAGGAATATAATGAAACGTGTTTTAAGTTCATTAATGTATTTTTGAGAAATATTAAACTGAGCAAGAGATTTGTTCGATATTTGGGCATATACTTGAAAGGGAAACTCTCATCATGTCGTCAATGTATAGGAGACTTCCTCTCTTTTTTACATTTAATTGTGGTGAAATAAGAAAATTCTAATTCACATATTTATGATGTTGAAAATTATAGTCAAATGTTAAAAACCTTTTTTAGATACTTATACATATTCTTTTTTCAGAGAAATATAAAAGGTTTCAAGTTATTGTTCGTAATGTTTTTTCTTTAATCCATGATCAAGGGACATAGCTATCTGCTCTTCTTCTTCAGTTAATGTTAAGCCTAAATAACCTGAATTTTCCATAAATGGGTTTCCAATCCATTCATATTGTTCAGAATTAAGATTGATTGAAAATAACTGTACAATTTATTTTCTAAAGTTATTAAGAGTTTAACAATTATTCGAAGGGTTTTTTCTATGCAAATGTGACTTACCAACGGAAACTTTTCCAAATAATCTATGACAGCTTTTCTTTATCCTTTCTGTAATTCTTAAGAAATATATTCATTGTGTCAATAGATGCGAGATTGTCAATAGATTGATTGTCTTCTTTCTCTTGCATGCTATCATTCAAAACATTGAGCTACCGAAAAATATCAGCCAAATACTGTAACGTAACAATCCAAAATTTGCACCGAAGAGCTTTACTAAAACGTAATTGTTCCTTCGAAAAAATATACCAGCAGATCTCATCATAGACTGTGTACACGGGTAAATATTTTCCCCATTGACAACCACCTCACCTCAGTATATAAAAGCAGCAGTCTGCATTGAGAACTTATAACGATACAGAGCATTTCGAACAAATATGATTTGAACTATCTTGTTTAAATAAAATGTATTAACTGAATAAAACTTAACCTAAAACTTCTCCTAATTGTTCTCCCAATGATTTTGTCATCCAGTCTTTCTTATGAAAAAATTGTAATGAGTTAGATAACATTATCATTTTTTTTTTTTTTTACAAAAAGTGTAAGGCCATTAACTTTGCCTAACTTAGAAGCCTACCAAATGCCTACATACGACTACCATGTGACTTCCATTTACGTCATTTATTAAGATTGTTATTCCAAATATTAAAACCGTCCTCACCTTTTGTTGGACACGCTTCAATTCTTTGCAAAAAGATACCTATTTTTTTTTATTTGACCTACATTAATAAAACGGACAAATTCTTTGCTTGCGATGTCTTTTGATTCGTCAACTTGCAATGCAAAATTTGGATCCTGTAATTTATTTATATATTTTTTTCGATATCATAATATATTTCAATAATATATCTGTGAACTGTACCAATGGTCAGAGGAATATTATTTATTTTCATTGATGTTACATTTCTTAAATTTGCAATGACCATTTTGTGACTGCATGCAAATTAAACGACTCACCTATAGTATGGACTTCAATATTTTTGTTGTCAGTTCTGAGACAAGATATGAAGCGACTTGAGTTTTATCAAATGCAATACTTATACTTTTAAGAGATTTTGCCATGTTTGTTTGTTATTCAGACAATCTCATGAAAACACATACAGATTTACCTTATAAATTAAAGTATGAGTCGTTTTAAAATACTTACTCAATTACTAAGAAATAATAATTCACACATTTGCCATTTTATATTATTACACTAAACGTAGAAGCAAGGGATTATCACTTTCAGCCCAAGTGATATCAAAACTTAAATAGTTTTTATTATATTCGTGAGTAGATTGCGATTTTGCTTTCTTACTTGTAATTAACTTTTGTTCACTTTTAGAATAAATTCTTCAATATCACGCTTCTTTTTGAGAAATCTATTCATTTTATTTAGATGTACATATTTGAATATAAGTAATACACCCAAAATATCCACTTCCAAAGCTAATGATATGTGTAATAAGAATACTAGATCTGCTACTATATATATTGTATGTATTTTACATATGTATGGTACTGTATTATCATATTATTATTTATTATTATTAGTGACTATTGTTTTATTGTACTCATTATACGTATTATATATATGTATTGAGATGGTCAACTTCTTACATTACTACTCAGAAGCGGTGGTAGTCTAATATTATGTAACTGATATTTCTTAACATTGAAAAACACGTTGAAGCTAGGGCAATAAGTAGCCAATCTAGGAAGTTACCGTTACTAGTTTTTCTGGCACATTATTGATGCGAAAAAAAAAAAAGAAAAATTAAGAAAGTGTGAAAGAAAAAAACGAAAAAAGGAGTGAACAAAGGAAAAAAACTAACCAGAAAAGTTAGTTAAAGCTGTGTTTAAATGAAACGAAATGAAAGCTATCTGTAAATGGGAAAATTCACAAGAAAGAGAATAATCGCATTTTTTTATATCTGGATACATATTTCCCTGGAATACCACAAGGCATCCCTGGAAATCTTCTAGGGCGCCTCGGTGCGCCAAGGCGCGTCCTTTGAGATCGCTAGCTTAGACGAAAATAATAAGAAATGAAGCATTAATGAGATGAGAAATAATTCTAATAATGAAAGAGAATTTAATATTGGTGGTATGAATTATTTCAGGAATTAATAAAATTTTAATAAAAGTTATTCTTTTTTACCTAAATATAATTCCAAAAATATTTTTTTAATATCCTTCTAATTCCTATAAATAAAAATAATATGCACTGATATTTTAAATAAATAGCAATCAATATTTTGAAAAATATTATTTTCATCATTTTTAAAAGCAAGTACCAATGTTATTCTTCAAATAATTCTATTCAATTTAACCCTTTATCATCTGTCTAACCCTATATATTTTTCTATCATAGATGAAAAAGTAAATTTACTAGACATATTGAAATTTTTTTTTCTAAAAAAATGTCCCATACATTTGGGATGAGTCTTATACCCCGATGCGGTTTATGGTTCAAAAAATACGGTAAGTGATAAATTATTAGTTTTATTAATAAATAAGTAAACCTCTTTACGTTAAAACACCAGAAAAAATAATATAAATTTTAATAAATTTATAAAGTATAGTCGTGTACTTGTGAAGTCTAAAAAGACACTACACAATAAGTTCAAGATATTTTCTAGAAATATTTCGTTCCTGATATCACCAAACAAAAACAGTTTCGTCTTTCAAATTTTTCCCCCCGCTTATGCCAGTAACGAATAATTTGAACATTATTAAATCTTTTTATCGGGACGATCTTTTGAAAGGAATAATACTTTGTTTCTTATAAGTTGGATCTTAAAACATAAAATACACTTCTGTCGTTGAATCATTTTAAGTAGAAACGTCCCCATACTTCAGAGACTATTATTATAAAAATCTTTCTGTAACTTGTAAAAATGCCTTCAAATATCAAGATGTAAAAGAAGATCAAAATATTTTTCCCACTGGGTTTATCGTGAAATATTAATGAAAAATACAAAGTTTAAAGTATTTTTATTGATCTTTCGTGAGTTGCATTTGGTAATGTCTATATGGTCGGTCAGATAAATATATATTTTATTTCACAAATACATTTTCACTTTCTTCTTGTAAATTAATTTTTTGTACAAAATTTTTAAATTATTTTTTTTCGTGACTTAGATTTTAATATTTGCATTCAAAAAACAGAAGGAAGAAATGACTAAAATTTAAAATGAGTAGATTCTATTTAGAGCATTTTAGAGTAAGACACTAATATTTCGTTTAAAACTTTGTTCTTCAATTTCTTTTTCTTTCATTTTAAACATGACTAATTAAGTTTTTCTCATCGACCTCAAAGTTCAGAATCCGCATCCGTTTTATGAACACGAATTAATAAAGAACTATTCAATAATTCTATCTACATGTAAAAATAATAATCAAGGTTATCTAATTGTCATTTAATTCTTTTTTTCCCTATTCTTATATGTATAGAATATTTGTTTTATTCAGCTATTAAAAGAAATATATATATATATATATATATATATATATCCAGAAATAAATGCAAATACAAAATAATAAATAATAAATGCAAATACAAAATAACCAGAAATAAATGCCCAATAAATGAATATAATATCTTTATTTTTTTTTCAAAGTTTGATAAATCATTCACACTTTGAGAATAAACAATATTAACAACCAACTTTGCTTTGCGTATGCTATAATTTTTTTTGTCTCAGCAGATTACGTCAAAATGTCAAGATATACCATTCCTGAGCGTATTTTCAACGTGAAAACATTTTATTAAAGCAACTAAAGCACCATTTCCGTCGAAAGAGCATTTGCAAAAGAGTATTAAGTGCATTCCGGCCCTGACCGGAAAACAATTACTCGATTAATTGAGAAATTCGAGCACACAGAAAGTTTTCGTTATAACACGAGCCACAATGTCAGTCGAAAGGCAACTGTTTCAACACCTGATAATGTGGAGAAAAGAAGAGAAGTATTTGCGCGACGTTCGCGGAAATCAATCAGAAGAGCAGCGTAAGAAATCGGCATTAAACGAGTTAGTTTGCGGAAAATTATCGTCAACGAGTTGAAACTCTTTCCGTACTAAGTCCTAGTGTACTATCCAATGAGTAAGAAGGTGACGACAGGTGTTTGCCAATGATGTAAAGACCGCATCGATTACAACACATGAGATATGATAAAAGTTTGGTTTAGTGATGAAACCCATTTTCATCTCGATGGCTACGTCAACAAACAAAAGTGGCACATTTGGAGGACAGAACATCTTCATTTTGAAATGACCGTTTGCTACTCCCACTGTGTGTCACTGTCAGGTGCGCAATATCAACCCGAGAAATAGTCGGAGCCCTTTTTATTGATATAATTGTCACTAATGAACGCTATACGCTTTTATCGATATAATTTCACCCCAGTTATTCAAAGCGATTCCGAATACGATTAGATGTGGTTTATGTAAGATGGCGCGAGACCACATCGCACCTCCACTGTGTTTTCTCTTCTGGAAGAGCACTTTCAAAATCGTGTGATTAATCTGGGTTATCCGGATCGCGCAGGAATGGATATTAACTGGCAGCTTTATTCTGCTGACTTTAATCCTTGTGACACGTTTCTGTGGGGAAATCTCAAAGATAAAGTTTATTCGTAGAATCCCAAAATAGTTTCTGAGCTGAAGTGTGCGATTCAAAGACAAATCGAGACCACCTGATGTGCCAACACTAGAGTCAGTAGTGCAACATTTTGCTCTGTGCATGCGTCACGCCATTGCACGTGATGACAGACATATAGATCTTGTGATTTTATAAATTTAGAATATATGGCTTTGCTTTGTAATTGGAATAAAACATATTTATTCACCCGTTTTATGTCCTTTTACTTTTGGAGCGCTTTTTTCTGATCACCCTATATATATATATATATATATATATATATATATATATATATATATAGTAATTATCATAAGTGAGAAAGTATATTTAAATATTTTAACGGAGATTATTTTTAAATAAAAATGTTGATATCTATTCAACCAGCACTATGAACTGTATTTGAAGAAAATAGAGAATCTAAATATTTTTATTAATTTCAACATATTTAATTCCAATACCATTTGCTCTAAATTAGTCCTTCAAGAAAACACTCTTAAGTACTTGAAAATTTCATCATTTCACAACAAAAAGTGTTGAGGCAACCAATAAAATATTAAAATAGACTTTGACTTTACTTTCTTAAGGATATCGATAGTATTACGTTTATATACCAAAATTAAAAAGCAAACGATAAATTGATAAATGCAACATAATTTAAATGAAATGCAGCTATCGTTGCCATAATTAAAGAAAAAAATAAAATAAATATTTAAACAAACGATAAAAGCTTTAATAAAATAATAATGCTGATATAAAGAATTGTAATTGCAAAATATTTTACATATAAGCTATAGAAATATTCTTACATCAGAAGGAGTATTATATTTTCATGAACAAAAAAATCTGATTTCCTTTTATCATTTATTTGAAGCACTGAAGTCGAAAGATAAAATCAATTTTTCCAAGTCAGAAGACATATGTAATAAGCCAGTACCTTTGAGAAGAATTCGAAAGTGGTTCAAAAAGTACTGTATTTCCAGATAGACAGCATCATTAATGTAAATTATTGCTACCATTGGGTGCTGTCATCTGTTGAACGAAGCCGAAACAAATCTGACATTGATTCATAAATTGATTAGGCAGTAACTTGCTGCCAAATCAAAATTTTATTGCTGCCCCATTGAGTTGTCGACGTCATTTTGCTTTGAATTGTCATAATCGGTAAGACCTGTATTCATCATCATGTATCAGAAATCAAGTAAAAATCTAAATGTTGTGTTGTTCCTTGGGAATATTTTCCAAAAAAAGCAGAGATGATCTCATTGGCCAGAAAAATTTTGACAAAAGATTTTGAGGTGCGAAAAGCGTCTCGATTACGAATACGATTAACTGAGACTTGGACAGCTATCTAGTAAGTCATGAGGTTTACTAAAACATACCATTTTCGATGTTAAGATCATTATCTTTTAGCTACGAGCATCATCTTAAGGTCTTATTGAACAACCCTAGTACTTTAATTACAGTGCCTTCAAAAATTCCTTTATTTAAATTTTCTCAATCATTTGTAATTTTTTATAAAAAGAAACCTAATAACACTATTTTTCTAACTTCTGGTGTAATGAGTTTATTCGCCTACTTGAGGAGAGTAAACGCATTACGCCAAACACAAAAATTTGAAGAATTATACACAGCATTCCTTTTACCTCTAGCATATCAATATAGGTATAGAAAAACTTGTTTAACTTTCTTCAACGAAAGTCTAAGAAATGAAAGAAAAAAAGTCGTGCTAAAATTAATTTTATTAAAACCTTCTTTGTCTGGAAAGATTTCTTAAACCGTATAATAAGGCGAGTGTAAAATTTATTACTTTTAAACTTATGTCTTATATGGAAATTTCTGTAGAATATATGTAAACTCACATGTGTATTCAATTTTCGTGTAAACTCATCAATATTTGCCAAATACACTTGCGGGCTTGCGTGTATTTACGTCTTGAGCGCATTAACGTAGTTTTTTGAAATATAAATTATTCTAGAACGTGAAAAACATTAAAAGATTTTATTAACTTTTTTTAAATTATTTTAGAAAAAAGATTTCTTAATATTGTTAAGCATGAGTTAACTGAAACGAGGATTTCTAAAAATGCTGGTAGTTTCGAAATTCTTTGACAAAAATTCAATGGGTGATGGAAAACATCAAAACAAGCAATTTTCACCTAACAATACATAGGCGGAGAGCAAACGAAGAAACGCTAGATGGCGCTGTAATGGAAAGCATAGTGAACGATTTTTCTTACTCATCGTCGTCGTTTCTACGGTGAATTTCAAGAGGCTTGGCTACGTACAGTAATCTAGAAAAAAGTTTCGCCTCCTGAAACCTATGGTAAAAATGACTATGTGTAAAACATTTCGCGTTTTATACTTCCATTATAGCTTCAGCTAGCCATTCACCACTTGCCCTCCGCCTGTGCATTGTGTGAGAAAATTGCTTGTTTAGATGTTTTTTATCACCCCCTTTAATTTTTGCTCATGAATTTCAAACTCCCTGTATGTATGAGTATTGAATATAGAATTTTCGAATATTGTCACAGCTTAAGAAATCTAAACATTGAAAATCTTCTTCGTTTAATTAATAGCATTAGTGATCATTCAGGTTTTAATTTTGTCTTGTAATCGCTTGTTGCAACCTAATTTGATATTTTTGTACTACATATCCGAATCTTGTCATATTTTCACCTTTCTATCCTATGGAAATGTCGGTATAAAATTTCTGTAACGGCTTCCTATCTCAGGATTTTTAAATGAAGTCACAAGACGTAGTTAGTACTTGACCTAGTACCTTATATATCTGCTTTCTTACCAAATCTGTATTATCCTTATATTCATGCATAAAAATGATCATAAGTCTAACATTAAGAAGCTGGTTTTCAGTTTTATAAGAAATAAATATTTATTAACACATATTTTTGCCTTTTTACATATTTTTTATGGTTTGCTTTTATGAGATTATCAGCATTGTGTTCGTTGAATATTGAATCAAACTATAATGTCTAAAACTATTACTTGTCACTGTTATTAAAACTTGTCACTGTTAGAAGTTTTTTAGTAAAGCAGCTCAATAAGAATGAAAATCGAAACTTTATTTTCATTTTTAATGAGGCTAAAGAATGTACGACTTATCATCAAGAAACAATAATGCTCTTAACTTAAGAATCATCCAAAAAAAGAATTTTTTGGATTACTTTTAAATTTATTGTGTGCATTATATAGCATTAAATATCTTTAACATGGCATACAAGAATTATTTTGAAGTATTAACATATGATATTTTTCTTACCTTTCGAATTATAAATTGAATTGATGCACATATGGTTTTGTTGTTTAGCTTTCTGTTCGACATTCAGTTGCAGAAATTTCATTACGCATTAAAAATGCATGTTATGAAATAACTGTAAGAAATTTAAGCTTACAGAAAAGAAAATTATTTTCATTTTGTAGAAAATTTAATGGCATAGAAAATATTTTGAATCTTCTAACAGAAAGTACATTTGTGTTCTTCAAAATTGTTGTCAGAAGCGTAACAATTTTTTTTGCTTTTATATATATATATATATATGAATGCATGTTAGGTAAAAAAGGGAATGCTCTCCTATTCCATTAAACCTTTTTCGTTTTTTATAAGAAGGTAATTCGAATTTATAAATGAGTTTAGATCAAATTCCATTCAATATAAAAGCTATTTGAATAGTTATTTTGGGCTCAAAAATGGAATGCTTGTATAATTGAGAATTAATATGGTTTTATTATATGAAACATTTCCTGAAAAGTTCAAATTCAAGTGTGGTGTAAGCGAATACATAGAAATTTAATGTGCAATATTTAATTGAATCAATGGAAGTATATTTGAACGAAATTGTAATGCACTGTGTCACTTCCTATTTTGGCAAATGAAAAGAAATTTTGGCATTTCTCTCAGGTCTCTTGTTTTTGATACATGCATTGAAATAATAATTAAATATAAGATAATCGTACTTGTCATTTTAAGTTTTAAAACTTACTTTTTTCTGTCTAGTCAAAATAGCAGAATCGTCTGGCTCGTAAATTATTACATGCGAAGACAAAAAGGCATTAACTAATTATATTGTTTCATAATCAAAAAGAAAACGTTAGATGAAAAATTAATTACTTAATATAGAGGATATTAAATATGCAGTATATTCATAAAAAGGATATGAGTCAAGCAGACATATAAAAAATTAATTTCATGTAGTTTTAAATATTACTTACATTTTTCAACTAATATTAGTTACAATATTAATTAGTTGATATTTTACAAATAGAGGGTGTTTTATAAATAGATGTTATATACAGAGCCTTTTCTCACTGTGTGTCGTTTTCGGTTGCTTAATTTTTTTTTTTTTTGGTATACGTCTGATCCTTTTTTATGAACATTTCAAAAAATAATTTAAAAGTTTTACTATATGCATTCAAACTGCATTATTTTCTTTATAACGGTATTATTAGTTAAATTAAATTCATAATTGATAGGAAAATATATTAAATTAATTCTTCTAAAAAGTATTAAGCAAACTCAGCATAGATAAATGTATTAATTATAATTCTATCAGATAAGAAACTTAGAAATTTTAAACTATAAATCGGAATAAAAATAATAATGTTTCTTAATACGAATAGCTTTAAGAAATGAATCTATCTCTTATCATCTCTTCTGAAAGAGAATTTATATCAATTATTTTATCAATCTGTTATCGTATGTAGATAAAATTATTTTTCCCAGTCCTATTTAAAATACATTCTATCACAAAAAAAAAAAAGAAAGAAAAAGAAAAGGAAAGGAAAAAAAAAACAAAAAACGATGCACCAAGAAGGAGTTGACCAATTGTAATGAAATTTCGTACTCAAAGACATTTGGATTTAACATGCAAATGATTGAAATTTGGTGTCTAATGAATGAATAGTGGGAGTTACAACACATAGGAACTACGCACTCAGCAGGTGTGTATAAGAAGCGATTCTTAATCTGATGGTCAACGACTAAAAAAAATGTCTTGCCGCAGGATTCGAGCTCATTACGAACAACTGTCAGAGTTTGAAAGAGGTCGTATCATTGGATTGAAAGAGGCCGGTCGGAACAATCGGAGAATAGTTCGTCACATGGGTCGAAGCGATGTAGAGATTAGAAGCTGCTGGCAAGAAAGGATGGACAGTGGCAGATTTCAGCGTCATGATGGTAGTTGTCGACACAGGGCTAAATAAGATCGGGAGGACAGAGTGATTATCAGATCAGCTACCACAGTGCCTGATTCATCGTTATCAATCATCAGACGTGCGACAAGCACACGAGTGTCTACCATGACCATTCACAGATGGCTCATAGAGCAAAATCTACTTTCGTACCGATCGCTACGCCACCTGCCACTCACGCCTGCACACTGATGAGCCCAGGGCAGCATGCCGATTCTGCTTTCACTATTTCAAGCCACATAAACCCTCAACCAGGAGTTATGGTCTGGGATGCCATTTCCCTTGATAGCCGGACCCCTTTGGTCGTCATTAGAGGCACACTTATAGCACAGTGGTGTTACCATTCTTTTTGAAGAACCCTGGCCTTATTTTTCAGCAAGATAATGCCAGACCCCAAATAGCACGTGTGGTTATGAACTGTCTTACAGCTTGTCAAACGGTTCCTTGGCCATCCAGATCTCTCTCCAATAGATCATGTCTGGGATATGATGGGAAGGTGACTACATCTACTATGGAATGTTGATGACCTCACCCGACAGTTGGAGCAAATTTGGCAAGTAATACCATGGAAAAGAATCAGAGAGCTTTATCACTCTATGCCACGTCATGTGGCAGCATGCATCCAGGTTATAGGTGTGTTACCATCTTATTGAGCTCGCTACGTTGTAGATATATAACTCAGAAATAAATCATGATATTTTTCTGAAATGTTAATCATTTTCTTTGGTGTTCATAGTTTTCCTATCCTCTAATTTTTGTTTCTATCGGACAACTCCTTCTTGGTGCTTCATTTATTTTGTTATAGAGTTTGTTTCAAAATGTATTGAATGCCATTGTCGTACAAACATTGTCTTTGTTGTATTTATTAAAATGATATATTGTAATTAAAACTCCACTATGAACTAATCACATATAGAAGTGCCAAAAATTAGTTTTTCTAGCCCTTTCATCTGTAACATTTCAAAACGTATTCAAATTTGCTATTTTTTCGCTGTTACACATATGTTTTAGTAGCAATAAAATTTCGAATAACGAAATTTATTTTTAAGATTTAACAATCCATAAGTAATGATCTGTTACTCGTTATATACATGGATTCATTATGAACTACAGGAGGCTGAGATGGAGGTAAGATCGATCAAATCCATATTACGCAGTTGTGATAAGGTCGTAGACGCCTTTGTAATTACTCGAAATTTGTATTTATGGCATTCGATTATTTGAGTTCATGACACAACCTGAACCATCGAAACGGTATCTCTCCTTTCCCTAAGACACTAAGAAATATTGAAAATGGTACACCAAAAAAGGAGCTTCGGATTGAAATCGGAAAGATTCAGTACTCGAAATAGTACAGCTGAGGGATTCATTTAAATTTAAAAACAAGACAAATAAACATATACAATGTGTACAATTAGACAAATACTGTTGACTTTTAACTGTGCATCTGACTGATTCTTGTTACAATACATGCCACAACACCATCCGTCATTGAGTTGATTAAATATCAATGTTATCCTGAGGCAGATGGGCCCGTAATTCTTGAACAGCCATTTCCAAATTTTGAATTGAGTGACACGGTGGCACTTCAGCTGGTCCCTCTAATGCTCTTTAGAAGACAAGTCTGGAGAGACGGCTGGCAATGGAATGATGGAATCTGAACATGATGTAGAAATTCTTGAGCTTCTCGAGCTGTATTCGGACGAGCACTTCTTTGATGAAAAATTCCCCTCGGAAGACCATTTAGGATAGGTCCCATTAAGGGTTGAAAAATGTCATCGACATAACGCTTTTTTATTAAGGCTTCACATACCACAATTACATTGGACCACCTACCATAAGCTATGACCTCCAGATCATTACGCCCACTGATCTGGCATTGTGTCTCAAGACAGTGCGGGTAGAATTGTATCTTTCACCAGGGAGCCTGCGTACCCATACACGATTATCATCTATCCCAAAACGAATTGGAATTCAGCACTAAACACCACGCCAGTCTATGACAATTCACGTCGCTTTGGATTGGTACTGCTGTAGAAGGAGTTGCCAATGTTTTAGTGTTAAAGACAGTACACGAAAAGAGCACTGGAATTACAGATTCGTTTCCGAAAGGCACCTGGTAGCGGTTTTTGAAATAACTAGCAGTCCTAGGTCTGATTATACATTGAAAAGCGTCACTGGGATCCAGGAGAGCTTACCGCACGATTCCACTCGCTCCAGACACAATTGACAAAATAATGGGGGCAACAAAAATAATGTTTAGTAATTGGAATCTTTTTCTTGAAGTTTTCATCAATACTATGCAATATAACCTTTTTCAAAGGAACGATTTACACTTTTATTACGATTAAATAGAAGTATTTAGAGAAATCAAAAAAGAACAGTGGTAAATTCATTAAATAATATGATTTCTGTAAATTAAATATTAAAAAATTATAACTTGCCAAAGTCTAACTGAGTTTGTTCATGATATTGTCTTATGCCTCATTACGCAACAAAATGTGGAAAACAATTATTTTAAAAAAATATTCTCATACATTGCTTATGCTGAACAACATTTAATTAAGTTTTCAAAGCCATGTAATTTATTCTATCATAGAAAGAATGAATGATATGATTAAGCAAACTACGTTTCTCAGAGTCATATGTTTAATCTCTCTATTTTAAAACAGCTTTAAGTTTCGCTAGGTGTAGACTTCTCCACACTCATCCACCTTGCCTATTCTTCCTCACAGTTTACTCTCCATACTTGTGCAAGTTTCACTATATCTTGTAATGTTTTACGAAACGGCTAGCTACGATACATAGCATTGCATTTAGTACATGTTTCCGTTACATATTTTTTTAATAATTAAAGAAAGAATTATTAAGAGATAATACAACAAGTCTTACACAAATGTTTATTTTTTTCTAGTATCAGGCGGTTAAAATGGAATCAATATTTCATTTTTCGCAAAGAAATGGGCAATGCTCTCTCGCATCCCCCTAATTACCGCCACTGACATCTTGCACCCATTAATTATTTAAGGTATGCTTTGTCCCTAAATTCCGTAATAAATATGACAAAATTATGTTTAATTAATAAAATAACAATTACATGATTTTATAAAATGTCTCTACGAATACGAGAGTACATCCAATATTTCAAGTATTATAAGAAATTCGAACTAGCTGTTTCCAAAATATATGATTTCTAAATGAGTCTGGAAAATAATTTTTACCTAGGCTTATTAATAGATGTTTTTTTTAATTAAGTCTTCCATTAAGAGATCGATCGGGAAATCGATGGGAGTCGCCTGAATAAATCTCCCGAGGAGTTATCGGTAGCGTAGCCGAGTGAATCTGCCAGAAGCAGCTTACTAAGGAGCTATGTTCATAGTACGAACTATTAAGCTGGTGAGCGAAAATATGCTGATGTAACTATGACTATCATTAACTACTAGTGCTGTTTTGTTCCTGTATCTGTGCCGCTAATCTGTACATGTGTGTGTTTCTGTTGGTGATGTTACTATCCAAATTCTGTTACCTATGGGTGGGCTTCTCCTGAATATTTTCGAATAAAGCATCATTTGCCGTTATCATCAGTGGTGAACTCAATTTCACTTGCCTTATAACCATAAATTTAGTAACAATATGTAATGCAGTAAGTCAGGTTAGATCAGTGTTAAGGTTTTAGAAAACAAGTGCTTTAGAAATTAAAATGGAGAATTTCCTCTCTAACAAAAGGTACGTTGTAATATACTGCCTTTTCCATTTTTTATAGAGTCCCATCAAACATTTAACAATATTTCTTTATCAAATTGGATTCTATGTACTTAAACCGGGTTTTGTGTGGGTTATAGGAACCGTGCAAACGAAAGCGAAATATTCTAAAAACTTCATAAATAGATAAAAAAAAAATACTGCTTGCAACTCATTTAAAATAGATTTATGTGGTAAATACAGACCTCACTTATAAACTACTATACTGAAAATATCCCTCGAAACCTCAGGAAGTAAATAGAAGGTGGTTTTTCTCAAACAAGGCAAAAATTAAATTACACATGGGGACATTTTTAAATGTTTTATTTGTATATACATAAACATTACATATACCGAAATTTCAAAATATACCTATAAAAATTATTCTTCGTAAACAAGAACGTGGATTTTTTTTATGATAATCGGCTTAAAACCAATCTCATCACTTAAAGTGCCCGTCTACTGGCAATTTTGATTTCGTCAGCTTAATGTGGAATTTCAACTTTCGTTGTTAAATCTTTACTATTTGATTTAGTTGAATACAAAAAAATGCATCCGAAAGAAAGAAAAATAACGAAGTTTCTGCGGAATTATATTTTCTCTCCAATTTTACGGAAATAAATTTTATTTTAAAATTCGGAAGACTTACAAGAGAATAATTAAAATCAGGAAATCAAAGTAATTTTTTTAAATAAAAAATCTAAGGAAAAATGCAATTCAGCAGAAACCTTCTACAATTTTCGCTCTTTCGGATGCACATTTTTATATTCAAATAGATAAAATGGTATAGATTTGAGGATGATAATAGAAATTCCATAGGATGATAATAGAAATTCCATAGGTTTACGTCCGCGACCATTTCAATTTCATGAACAGTACGTTCATGAAATTGAAATGGTCGCGGACGTAAACCTTCAAGATGCCACCTGGCATTCTTACATATTTGGTATTTTTGGTGATACAATGTAATCGGTGATCAGTGTCGGTGACAGAGCTCTTAATTTTGAACCTCGGTCAAGTGACGAGGATGACACCTGAGCTGGCACCTCGCTATCTAAACTTCCATACTACGTCATCGGAAAACTTTGAGCCTTGACAGATTTAACGTGCATCAGACCCTCTAAACTGCAGGTCATTACTGGTATCAGGACTCTAAACTACGAAAATACTGCTGACCACAAATTCATGATCATAACTACTTGGCTTCCACAGCCACATAAAATCCCAAGGAAAAAAAACAGGAAAATTCCACATACTTTCGTCTAATCGAGATTTCGTCAAGATTCTGGCATTTTCAAGAACTTTTGTTTTGTCAACCAATTTTTGCTGTTACCAAAATGTTCACCAAATTCGTTGCTGAGATAGAGGTTCGTTGCTTAAGCTTTCTTTGGTATTCGACGAAATCTTTGTAAACTTCTCTTTTCCTCTTAACGTTGCAGGGAAGGGTTTCCTCGTAACGTTGCAGGGGGGAGGGTACTCGCAGGTTTGTTACAACTGTATGAATTTCGATGAAAGTGTTTTTTTTTTTTTTTTGTGCATATCGCATAAAATAATTCCACAAAAAGTTTGAAATAAATAAATAAAGTGCAGAGAAGCAAGTTGCACTTCATTTTATCGAATATTCTTTTTATTCTTTAATTGGAATCTGCTTAACTATTCAGTATTATTTCCATGTAAAGGTATAAACAACACCTACAGACAACGATATAAGCATATTTTTTAAAATCAGAACAAAGATATGAGAAAGATAAAATATATATTACGTATATATTCTAAGTTTTTAAGAAAATATATTGGTTTTTTAAAAAATATATAGAAAGAAAGAAAGAAGTTATACCTTCTTTTCCTCTAAAGAATTTCTATCTGGTTTATTTTTGAAGGAAATTGTCAAAGAAAAATAATTGAGTTGTAGGTGCTCAAGTATCACAATATTCTTCATAATTACAATTATATGAAAAGAAGATGAAAATATTGAAGAAAAAGTAATGGAATTAAAAGAATCCAATCTTTAAATTCGACTGCTTTCTACTACAATCTTCTTTCCTAAAGCTATTATCAAAAAGAAACAATAATTAGTAATTATCGAAAAAATAATTGAGTTTAAAGTAATCAAATTTCATGGTTTTATTTCCTAAGAAATATTCAAAAAGATAAAGAAATTATCTAAGAAAAAAAATGAATGAATCGAAAGTACTCAAATACTACAAATTCTTCGCAAAATCAATAATCAAAAATAAACAATAATAAGAAATAATGGGGGGAAAATAATTAAGTTTGGAGTATTCAAAACTATTATAATTTTCTTTTCAAAAGCTATTATTAAAACAAAAAACAAAAAGAAATTATTTAGAAAATAATCGAGTTTGTACACAAGTATCATAATCCTCTTTTCAAAAACAATTTCTCTTCCAAAACTTTTGTTACAACAGTTTCTCAAATCCTTCACAAAAGTAACACAGTCGTAAAAAGCACTCGTTTCTCAGAAACGCATTCTAGTCTATTGCGTTGTAAAACCAAACTATTAGGGTTAAAATCTCTTTCTCTGCCACACAGATATCCTTCAGTACGAAACAAAAGAAATAGTCTCTCTTTCATTAAATCCAACCTCTTTGACTTGGAATGTGAATCCATTAAGGTATAAACAAAACACTGACGGACATTTGCAAGGGGATGGATGGGGAGAGACCCGGCTGCATCCCAGAGACAATTGTTTCCTAGTGTCAGTTAATGGCCTTTTCTAGATAGTCGGAGTACTCCTACTCCGGAATTTATTTTCTTCCTTCTCATCATTCGACCGATATTTCTATATTACTCTACCTAAAGAAATACTGAAGTATTCGTAGAGTAGCGAATTTGATAGGTTTCTTTTTTTGTGTAATTTTTAAAAATGTACTCCTTTTCGGGTTTTTTTTTTTTTCTTGATCTTATACAAATGTATCATCGAAATTTAAGAATTATTGATCTGGAATAGTTTACTACTTTTTTGCACACTATATGAGTAGAAAAAGATTTGAGATCTGTTTTATCGGGTGATTAACTTTTTTCAGACTTGGTGATAAATTAAAATTGGACTGAGCGGATATATTTAATTATTCAAAAATAAATTGCTATCATTTTTTAAATTTTTTCTGAAGTTTTATCTTTATTTTACGATTGAATTAGTGTATTAATATTTGATTTTTCGTAAGTAATTTGTAACTAATTTCACAGTCTGTTGAAAAAATACGAATTTATGTTATGCATTGAAGCGTAGCAATTAGAAACGAATTAATGTTTAATATCAGAATTGTATGCTTAAAGAGAAATTTGAGAATAAACTCTTACATATAATAATTTAAATCGTAATGCTTAAAATAATATGTGTATATGCTTACATTAAAGTATGTGTCCTAAATGGACGGAAGGATTATTTATTAACACCATACACACATAAAAGCAACACACGAGCTATCGGCGACAGAGCTCATAATTTTAAGGCACAGTCAACGACGACCCTGGGCTCTCTCTTAACTTCCACACCAATGAGAAAACTTGCTTCTCGACAAAATTATCTTGCATCAGCCTTGTTAAAAGTGGGGTTAGCCGTTCGTGAAGATGAAAAATTAGAAAGAGGAGATCCGACGTAGTGTATAGATGTGAATATGTGTTTGTGTTTAAAGTGCATATTTGTGATTGAGTGCAGCGAAACATGCATATGAAAATGTGTTCTTGTGTTTATTCTGATGTATTTCTGGATGGAATATTTATGCTAATTTCGAATAATAAATTGTGAGAATATTAGAATGTAAAAGCACGTTAAGAATCTGCAAAAGAAAAGAATTAAATTTTACAGAAGTGTGGTAAAATACTAATTAGTATATATTCTTATAATAAATATTAATACAATATTTTAATTTCACTCAAAGAGGAGCTTAGAAAAGGCAATAAAACTAAATATAATAATAATTAGGAACTTTAATAGTTAATAATGCTTGCTCATTGAGGGGATATCTAGATTTAAATGTAACGCGATTTAGCCCATGATGATGTATGAATATAACATGAAACAAAATTTCAAAATTCTTTTCTCCGAATGTAAATAAGAGAAATATAATATTTAAATTAAAAAAAAACATCTACAACATGAGGTAATTTTTTATTATATTATTAATTTCAACAATCCTGGAATAAAATTTTATTTCACGATTCATTTTCATAAAAGTTTAATATATAGATTATATGATACTTTTTCACGCAATATTTTCGTAAATACTTATATTTTCTCAAAAGTAATGTTTATAGCTATCAAATGTTTTAAAAATTCATTACCAGTATGGATAAATTTGCTTGTAGATATTTCGAAGTTATAAATATATTTATAGATATTTCGAAGTCTTATAGCAAATAATTCTGAAATGATAAGCCAAATTGTGAAAAACGATTCATCAACATCGTATTTTAAGATATAGAGTATTTGTTGAGATGTTTAAACTGTCTTTAACTGCCCATAATGATAAGAACTTTGTTTGGCAAATTATATAGCTTTCTTATACGAAAATGCACTAAAAATAATTGTACATTAAATAATCTGATATTAAAATAAAATTTCGAAAAGTAAAAAAAACAACCTGTTTTCAAGATCAGCTGTGCTTGTCTTGAAAGGGATATTTGTTTTATTGTGATTGCTTTTACATTACCTTTCAAGTAATTTTTTAAATATGAATTGAAATGTTAAGTTGACCATGCGGTTAAAATAATATAAAAGCAGGCATTTTTTATACATTACGTATTTTTTTTGGTTAATTACTTACTCCCTTAAAATAACGTATCTAATGTAAGAATGTGAATTCTAACTGTAAGTTACGAAAAGATTTCATTTAACTTGAGATTGAAAAGCTCTATTGACTTAGTAAGATTTTCTTTCTACTCTGTAAGATAAAATTGGTTACAGCAGAGAGTAATTGAAAGCTAATGAAAAACAATTTACGTGATTCTTATCAAGAATCAATTGCCAAGATGTTAAATTGTGAGGCTCAATCTTGTTTTAATTAAGTTTGCTTATGAGCTATTTTTGTTCTGTGTTTCGTTCATTATATTTCTTTCAATGAGCCTACGTTCGATTTACCAAAGCTTATACAAATATGTGTGAATTGAAAAAAAAATGAAATTTTTTTTATATCTTACGTTCCTGAATAGAAATAATTCCGCATTAACGAAGGAGGAAGTTCTTGTGCCTTTTTTTTTAATACTCGTATCTCATAACAACAAACATTAGGGGCATTGAAAATGAAATAAATTAGATTGAAGTAATAAGGATTAAACTGAAATAATTAAACCAAGATAATTTGCCAAAATATTCTAGAATTCTAATATGATCATATCTAAAACGCTGCATACCAAAAGCAAGTACATTCCATGCTCCTATCTATATACATAGAAGTTTTTCCTAACGAGTCAGATCTTTAATACTCAAAAATCATCACACAAATCTTAAGATGACGATAATTTTAATGCCAAGTAAGATGACGTGTTATCATCAGTAGCGGTTTGTGAGTCAGAATTACTAACCCTCTCCACACCGGAAGCAAATGATATAATTTAGATTATAGATAAAATCTTCTCCCATTCCCAGCTGGTGGTAAATACCATGGAAACAGAATAGCTAAGATAGAAAAATGACTAAAAAATGGGTTTAAATGTATTTTTTAATTAATAAAAACTTCATTTTTTTCATTTCTCCCTAATATTAGCTCTGGTGACATTGAAATATTCACTATTTTCTCTTCACTAATCTCCGTGCTTTTTTGGGAATTTGAACTGGAAACAATTACAGCTCCTTGCCAACCAAATAAAACATGATTCGGTAAATTAGATGAAAAAAAAGAAGAGTAGTGAAATGAATTATGGATTGTGATATATAAGTGAAATATAATTGAAAGGAGAGAGAAATGATATAGAAGATAATAGCAAGATGACAGTTGTTGTAGATTGAATTATCATAATTATTCGTTTGAATTGAAAACAGTTGAAAATGATATCTGATCAGAATAATAGATGTCGAATCTGCTATAATAGAGAAGTGCTTAAATCAGAACGAGTGATTTTTTAAGATTAACTTTATAATTTGAATGTAAACTAGGATTTAATGAGTTAAGAGAGATTCGAGAGAGAGATTTTGCATATTTTCCTTGTTAAAAGTTATAGTAAACTTTGTTGTCTTTCTCTTACGTATCTTCAATTGAAGTTTTGAATTTCTTGAATATTTAATTAGATTTAAGGATAGCTGTAGAGTTCAGTATTGAAAGAAATACATCACACACTATAAATGGCAATAATTGTTGAAGTGTTTTTTTAATATGCTACTACATCAATTATATGATGTTTTGCCTTTATATTATCAATTTTTGTATTCGTCCGTACTCACAGCGTTATAAAAAATTAAAGTAACATTTATTTAAGAAATACACAGGCGTCATTAGTAAATGTACGCACCGTATCAATTATGCCTTGAATATCCCTCTTAAATGTTATCACACTGAAGAATATTTTTTTCACGTATGATCAGCTCATTTTTTACTGACAAAGGAGTTTTCTTACGAACATTTCACTTACACTGACACGAAAACATTTTATAAAAGTCTTAAGGTTACACAGTTCCTTTCTGATCATGGTAATTTAAGAGTGTACCTTAATAGATATAACCTGTTACCTTCTAAATTTTGTTACTGTAGTGTTAGAGGATTTTTGAATAACTTATATTCTTTTTTTTTTGGTTCAAAGTTAAAGAAAGAAGTAACATATGCTTGAAAGCCAAACTGTATGCTCTTTTAAAGCCCGTTGGTCTCCTAATTGCTCCCAACTTTTTACCCAGTAAAGTAGCTTTCGCATTATTTTGTATTTTCATTTATTTGATTTTTGTAATTTTTCTTCGTAATTTCCCTTTCTTAAATTATTTTTTTTTGTTTTATACTTCTGTAGGATTCATGTGATACTTGTGATATATAAGAAATATTAATATGTGCTAGGGTGTTGTTGTTTTGAGAAAAAGGTGTCAACAAGAAAGCATGGACCTAAGATGAAGGATGCGGGATGTTATGTTCAAAAGACTAACATTATATCACATTCTGATAATAATAATTACATTTATTAATTAATGTAATTATTATATTTAAGATTAAGGTATATTTACTTCGCTAATATATACTTAATTTAATAATTTATCATTTGCACTTATATAATAAAATTAATTTAATAAATAATTTTTGTGGCAAAATCATAATTTTTATTTTTATTTTACTTTATTTTTGTTGTTGTTCTTAAATATTGCCAATGCTATTGTACGTTAGAATGTTATGTTTTTGAAAGTAAAAAGGCGTAAGAAATTTTAAATTTGAAGTAGATATTTTGTTTCCTTAATAGTTACAGGGAAGATAATGACACCCAGGTTATAAATTCCAAACTTTCGTCGTTGAATGAGTTAGCTAACAAAGGAGAAGTGATTTAATAATCCGAATAAATGTTTAAAATAACTTTAGCATATGATAAAATGAAATTAACAAAGAAAATTTTAATTTTTTTTATTTGTTTTCGTTTAAAAAGTTATTTCCTTTGACTATAGTTACAGTTTTAATACTCTCCAAGAAATTATAGGAAGACATGAGATAGATTTAAACGAAAAGGGGTAATCAAAGAAGAGATAAATTTATGTTTCATGTACCACAATATATTGGTTTATTCAATTATTTATTTGTTTTTGCGCTTCATTTTAATATTATTCATCATCTAAGTTCTTTACCAAATTGTTATACCAAGATTGATGTTTGTATTCGTATTAAAAATAAGCAAAAAGATATTAGAATAATTATTGATTAATTTTTACGGTGAAACAATATCATTGTTTCATTTCAGAGCGAAAACAAAATTGAATTTTTTTAAACATAAGTTGCGCACTCGAGCAAACATTTTCCTCTTAAGTGAAGTTAAAGTTAATGATGAAAGACGGCTAATTACTAATTCGATGATTTACCCAATATTTCTTGTGTTCAGTAGTGTAATTAATGATCTAATGGCAACAAGTCAATGATTAGACAGTACATTTGAATTCTGAATATTTCTAGTTGGAAAAAAATTATCGTGTTCGCAATAGCTAAAACCCAATTTTAAGAGAATTGAAAACATTCGTCAAAATTATACTTCTGCTTGTTAATATATTCACATCTATTTGAGGAATTAAAGTATTAATGCGTAAAATTTGTTGCGTAACTAAAGTACATAATCGAAATTATTCAAATGAATAAACTAAATTTAAAAAAAAAATTGATACTTGATATACATTTAAATGTATATCTAGAGCAGCTTTTTTTACCGCTTCAATTATGATGAGGAATAAATAATAATAGAAAAAGAAGTTAAACTAGCTCAGAGTCATTAGATAAATTATTAACCTAGGTTTCATAAGATTTTAAAAAAACATAATTAAGTACATATCTAAGAAATATAAAACAAAAAAATATACTTATGTACTTGTTGGTGTTTTAAAAACCTGTTGCTTCAAAAAATAAAATTAAATATCCTAATTTAGAAATAGAAAACAAATAAATATACTTATGTACTTGTTGGTATGTTGTACTTTCGTTCAGTTACGTATTGCTATGGAGACACTTTTATTAACAGGTTAATGCAATTTTTATTTAGTCAACTTATAATCTATTCTCTTTCCCAGAATTGAAATAAAACTACAAAAATTATGTTGTCTGAGAATTTACAATACTTGCGTAATTCATGCTTAATTTTCTTTTATAAAAATATCAGATTTTAAGACACCAACAAGTATATAAGTATATTTGTTGTTTATGTTTCTAATTTAGGATATTTAATTTTATTTTTGGAAGTATGAGGTTTTCGCCAACAAGTACGCAGAGTATATTTATTTGTTTCTATTTCTAAGTCTAGGATATTTAATTTTATTTTTGAAGTATCAGGTTTTTAAAAAGCACCAGCAAATTGCATAAGTATATTTATTTTTCTATTTCTAAATTAAGATGTTAATTTTATTTTTGAGTATCAGGTTTTTAAAAACACCAACAG
>BMAW01055353.1:0-19744 GCA_019974015.1 Nephila pilipes
TATATATATATATATATATATATATATATATATATACATCAGTATACACACACAATTATAACATCTGCCTTTCATTACTCTTTTCTTGCCCAACGTCATAGCCTAATGCTTTACATTAAGCAATGGAGATTTAACTCCAGTTTGAAGACAAACCAGAACAAAAGAGAATTCTCTAGAGTAGCTAATGTCACGCTCTCTAGAACTAGGATACCACCTCCCACCAAACTCATAATCCCTATGAATTTAATATTATCTGATAAGGTCTGTCCGTCCGTCTCTCTCTCTCTCTCTCTCTATATATATATATATATACAGTGTATTCAAAAAGTTGCAGGACTGAATGCACACAGACAACATAACACAGCAAAATTAAGTTTATTTAATATCAAGCTTCTACATAATCCCCCTGCACTTCTATACAACGTTTGGATCTTGTATAAAGATCTTTGAACGCCTTCTGGAACGCCTCGACTGCAACACTCTGCAGGTCCCGTGTCACTGACGCTTCGATGTCCTCTACCGACGCGTACCGCTGTCCTTTCATCTTCAATTTTAACTTTGGAAACAGAAAATATTCCGGAGGGGACAGGTCAGGTGAATATGGGGGGGGTGGTCAATGGTTACAACCTGCCTGCGCGCCAAGAATTGCTGAACAATGATGGATTTGTGTGACGGTGCATTGTCATGCAAGAGACACCAGTTTCCACTGTCCAACATTTCGGGTCTCACACGCCGCATTCTTTTCAGTAGCCGGTGTAGCACATCCTTGTAAAAGGCACCAGTGACAGTGGATCCTTGTCGAAGGAATTCGTGGTAGATAATTCCTCGACTGTCGAAAAACACGAGCAGCATCGTCTTTGTTTTTGATTTTGACGCACGAACTTTCATCGGTCGACCCTTTCCCGGACTTGTCCACTCCGAACTTTGGCGTTTAGTTTCCGGATCATATTCGAGGCACCACGACTCGTCTCCGGTGACGATGGTTTTCAAAAAGTTAGGGTCTTCATCGGCAGCGGCAATCAAATCTTCGGAAGAAGCAATTCGGTGTTCTTTTTGCTCCGTAGTCAGAGTGTGTGGCACAAAGCGCGCACAGAGTTTCTTTTTCTTTAAATCCTCCGTCATTATCGTAAAAACAGACCCTACACTCATTTTTAAAGATTCCGCAATCATTTCTATCGTCATTCGACGGTCTGAGCGCACCAACGCTTGCACTCGCTCGACATTTTCATCAGTCGACTCGAACGTGGACGACCACACCTCTCATCATCGTCCGTCGCTTCTCTTCCATCTCTAAACCTTGCAAACCACTCAAACACACGCGAACGACTCATAGCCTCGTCACCATGAACAGTTTTAATCATTTCATAGGTTTCTGTGGCCGTTTTACCCAATTTAAAACAAAATTTAATGTTCGTTCTTTGCTCCATTTTTTAACGATGACACGACTACTATGACACACCACACTCGAGTGAAGCTGAGAAGTTGGAACTCATCCAAACGGAATAAAACTTCGCGCATGCGTCGGAGAAGGTTGTTGCTACGCGCTCCATGAATTGCGCAGAGATAGCGCTACCTGCACTGTTTTATAGCGGCAGTCCTGGAACTTTTTGAATACACTGTATATATATATATATATATATATATATATATATATACATATATATATATATATGGTTACACTTGGTTTATGGTAGATGTTACACATTTGTAACATCTGCTTTTCATTACCCCGTTCTTGTGCTATATCCTATTATTTAAAATTAAGGGGTGCCAGGAGCCTTAAGACTTTCAAAAAAAATTATTTTTTGAAAATAATATATTTATATCAGTTGGAATATTCTATATAATTTGATACTAACCGCTTATTTATATTCCCAATTTTTTTATCGAACAATAAACAACGTCCCTGTGTTCCACTAAGTGTCACACAGGACTTACGGAAGTAAGTATAAAACAGTATATTACAGAAAACAAAAACAACAACAAAAAAAAAACACGTGACTAAACAATGTACAAACAAAAATTAAGAAGGATTATAAATATCTTCAATATATTTGATAAAAAGAACAAAAGAACTTTTACTAGAAATTAAATTACTAATATTTGGAGGCCAGTTAATGTTTAATTTTTTCAAAGCTAATTTAAGAATATTTCTCTGTGAGACAAATTTTGAACATAGAAATGGAATGTGCTCAATGTCCTCATCCCACACTTCCGGCACTGCAGCTTTAAATTGTATTCGAACTTAAATTGAATCTATTCAGATATTTTTTAAAGTTACCGTGACCTGAAAGAAATTGCGTAATTTTAAAGCTAGTGAAGAAGTGACCTCAAGACATTCTTATATTGACGTCTGGAAAATATCTTTTCGTGATGCTTGCTGTATTTGATTTAATATATATCTCGTTCCATGATTTCAGGACACTTTCCATCATAATCTTTTTAAAGTATGATTGAGGAATATTTACTTTAAGAACAATGTCCTGCTTCGTGGCAGTCTTCTCGTTGCTATAAATACCAGAATGTCCAAGTACAAAAGAAAAACAAACAGTAATGTTCTGATCTTTGAGGTGTTTGAGGTGCTTTTGAATTTTAACAACAATATCACTCGAGCAAGAGATGTTTTTTAATGTTTTCAAAGATGAAAGTGAATCAGAACAAATCAGATAGATCGAGGCAACACAATTTTGTCGAACAATCAATTTGATGGAGAAATTGAAGCACAAAAGTTCAGCTAAAAACACAGTGCCCTCTTCTTTGATTCTGTATTGTACATAAGTACTGAACTTCAATACCTTTCCGAAAGACAACAAAAACAAACCCCCCTACCATCAATTTTACTGCCATCAGTAAAAACCATGATAGGGAGTTCTTCCTCAGAGTTTAAACTAAATTTAATAAATTGTATGGAATTACTCTCTGAAGAATGGGGTAGATCAGAGGGAAGCAAAACACATTCATTACCTGAAGAGGAAGAGACTACGAGCTCTTCTCTGAGAGCAATGTTATTTAAAATAAGAATGTCAATTGGTGGAAAATCAGAAATTATAAACACAGTTTCATAACTTAAAGTTCAATTTCCAGAAATAGCTCGAAGGAGTATTCGTCTTTGGGTCAGTCTCAAATGTTTAGAATTAATTTTCTTCTTTATCGAAACACCCCAAACCCTTGAGCCGTACATAATGAACTGTTGAATTTCTTGTTATAGATAAGTGAATGCACGTTAAAATTGATGCCATAAGTGTTTCGTGCAACTCTGCCCAATCCCTGTTGCAGATTTTCACACTTCTCTGATATGTAGGTTAAATGGGGCTTCCATGAAAATTTACAGTCAATAATATCACCAAGATATTTCATTTGCTTAACGACAGTTAAACGAATACCATCAAGCCATAACTGGTAAGAGTTATAACAAATATTTCGTTTTTAATTTCACGTTTTTCCTTTGCGGTATTCCTATTAGTTGCAAAGATATTGGCATTCAGAGTAACGTAACTTTGAAAGGCTAAGTGTACTAACAAAGTCAAAAGTGTAGATTATTTAGAATGTAGTGTAAATTTATATATTGTTACTTGTAGCTGTAGATTGTTACTATTAAGATTTTGAGAATAATTATAAAGGTTTTCTAACATGAATAACTAAAATAAATTTAAAATTATTCAAAATTTTAGCTTTACAATAATTTTTCTCGAATTTATTTTTCTTCTTCTTACATCTTATACAATATAGATAAAGTATAATGAGTTATGTATAAATGATAGTGGTTATTTACCTCTAAAAATTTATTTTGTATAGCTTAAAGTCAGTAATACAATTACATTTTGTAAATATGTGTATATTTTAAAACACCAAAAATGTCGAAACAACTGCAACGATATTTTGGTGTCGTTTATGATATTTGGGGCTTACAAAGTGAATTAAACCAAGTTAATACTTTATATACAAAAATAATGACTTAATTATTATATGAGGGGCATTTAATGTCGTCTATTATAGTGGGTAAGAAATTATTTAAATTTCTAACTTTAAAGTCCTTTTTCTTAAAACATGAGGGATACATTTCATAAAAATATTCTATTAAAATAAACGTTACCGTAACATAGCATCAGGTATATGTGAGAAAGAAATTCTCATTAAGTAGAAATTGAAAAATTTGTAAATGTATCCATAAGATTCTTTAACAGCCTATATTAACATATTATCCATATAATTCACCTGAATATATAAATTATATTAATAACATGCAGACATTTTATTAATCAAAATTTCAACATGTAAGACAAAATTTTTAATCGTAAATAAGAAAATAAATGTTATATAGCCACATGAATAACATCAAATTACTACCAAGTTACATTTGGTCAAGTAAAATTAAAATATCTATTCCTTTTATCAATTTTTAGTCTACTATTTCTCAGTGGGGGTACTAAAAATACGTTAAAAAGACAATAGGAAAGATTAGTTTATAAATTTAAGAATTAAAATTTTAAAATTTAAGAATTATTTTATGGTTTCCTTTTAGAAAATTTAATGCATGGCTTAGCAAAATCATATTTAATTCTTTTAATACATATTTAAAGACTTATTTTTATTTCCAAAAAATAATTAAGATAAAAGAAGGTTTATTTATTCATATACTGTTTAATTAACTTAATGTCCTTTTAACTCCTCATTAAAAGGACAACACTAACATACAAAACGCTAAAAAATAGAATACAATACTTTAACTACAGTTAAATTTTTATAAAGTATTCCATGATGGTTCAAAGTAATTCTAATTTTTATGTCTAATTTCTTTAACTACTAGGCTTCTTAATCTTGCTCAGAAATATATTACTTTCGAATATGTCTTATTATAAGAATAGTCAAAAGTAAGATTATTCGAAGCATTGTTTTAATTTCTTTTAACAATATCTATCAAAGAAAGGAAATGAAATTATACATAAGATAAAGATTCGTAATGAGAAAATAATACACTGGGGAAAAGATAAAATATTTTGTTGTTAAATATAATTGAATTTGCATATTTTAGGAAAAATATAGTTTGTTAAAAATGTTGTAAAAGGAATTTGCTATTTTAGAAAGTATTCTCTTTCTCCCCTTTTTTCCTTCACATTGGAACTTTCTCTTTGTTTTCTATGTTTTGTTTAAAAAATGAATACAAATTCGCTATTTTGCATTGATGAATGTATTTCAGTAGAAATTATTACTCAATATTTTATTTCTTAGTATTAGAAGAATTTCCCTTAAGGAAGATATTTTACGTATTTGTTAAATGTATAATTTTTCCAAAAAATATTTCTCTCCCGGTAGAGATATATTAAGCGTTTACTTGAAAATTGCTGTTTTCTAAGAACATATTATTTACTTTCATTTAAAAACAAATTAAAGGTTTGGTGAGGTTTCATTATATTTGGATTAGAAACAACAAAAGGTCTATGGGCGACGGTCCTCTTAATTTTAAGACTTGGTCAAGAGACGAGGATGACATCTGAGCTTGCACCCTCCTCTCCTAACTTACACACCAAACGAAAGGAGGATTTCGGACCTTGACAGACTAATCGTACATAAGTCCCGGCTACATGGCGGGACTTTTGTGGCATCAAGTCTCAAATCCGAGACTCGATGAAAACCACTGGTCGTGAACAGGCGACCATGAAAACTAAGCTATTGTGGCCCCAACTAAATGAATTAACATTATAATTAGCTATAAAATGAACGGCTTATTTTAAATATTTTCGAAACGGTAAACGGATATGAGATGTGGTTAATGAAAGACAAAAGTAAAGCTGCTACAGAAGAAATACGCATGCGCCAAACTACAACAATTTGAAAAATTAAAATCATTATAAAACAATTTCGATAATCTCGACAATTCGATAATAAAATCACATTCTAAAGAATTCCATGTACTTTCAGCTGTCAAAATGATCAAAAACTAATTTAAAAGTATAAATTATTTATTAAAAAAAGGCACAGAAAAATTAATATACATATAAAATAGTAAATAGCAATAGTATTCAAAAGTTTAGAATCATGACCACAGTTTATTTTCGTTCTCATTTGGTCCCCTTACTCTTATTCTGTAAAATACTTCTTTTGAATGCATCCAACTGTAAGAGTTGTCGAACACAATTGTATCTGGAAAAGAATTCGATAATTGCTTATAAAAAAATGGTGTTTTGATGTTCAATATATACATATGAAAATATTAACTTTTTTCTTTGCATGCTGCAAAATAAAATATTCTCAGAGTTTATTTTTGTAAGAATAAAATACCTTTATAATGGTATTGCCGGAAAAAAAATATTAATTTGTAAGTAGACTCCAAAGGAATTCTTCTTAATTTCTCAAGAAATATTTATTTACTGAGGTACTGTGATAAAATGAATTTAAGACCGAAATAATTTTGAAATTACTTATATCTTTAATTGAAAATTGTTTTATTACAAAAAGTGTAAAAGATATAGTGAGAGATGTTTTTGTTAAGTAATATTTTATAAGTTTGCATCATTTGGAAGGATTCAGAATTCTTTTAATTTTTTATTTAATATTCATGTAAGCTTAATTTGCATGTTGTATATTAAATACTTCTACAACATTTTCTTCCCTTTTCAATGTACTTTTTATTAAAAAAATTAAATTGCTGTTCTTTTTTAATCCTTGAACCGAATTTAAATATTTTATTTGATATCCATGGTTCCGAATTTAATATTAATTCACGCGATGGTTACTTAAAATGAATGTCACTCCCCAGTCGATTGACTATTTGTTTAACAACGCTGCACTCGGGAGTAACACGGGGAACATTGGAGAATGAACTCGCAATTTCGGTCCATGATGAAATTATGAGGATGACCCCCTTTCCAAATTTCCACCACACGTCGGTTTATTGATTTTACTAACGTGATACAAGAAGCAACGCGAAGGCTATTGGCAATGGACCTCCGTCAAATGACGAAGATGACACCTTATAAGGCACCCACCTCTTTTAACTTCCACTCGATACTAAGGAGATGACTTTTAGCCACGACAGATTTTACGTGCATCAGCCCCAGTTACACGGTATGTCTTTAGTGGCATCAAGGCTTGAACTTACGACTCGACGGAAATCGCCAGCCTCAAGTATGTTGCCTTAACCATTATCCACATCACGTCATTCTGAAGTCTTCGGGTTCCAAGACTTAACAAGCATCAGTTTCGTTGCTCTCGAAGGGTATCATTATACCCCTAACCGGTTACTAATAGTTAAAGCATTCAGTAATCCAATACTAAAATCTCATACATTTATATAATCCCAAACAAAAAGTATTATGTTGGTGTATTTATTTAAGGCTAAATTCTCGACAATCGTCTCCGTAAGCATCATTTTTGCAGTGTTTTGTAGAATAAAAGTTAGATAATTTAAATTTATCGCTAAAAGTGTCTTTTACTGATTAAAAATATCCTAAAAATTTACTTCTCTAAGTAGTTGTCAAGGTTTTATTCAAATTATTAACACAATTTAAAAAAATGGCTGCGAAACAAAACCTATTTGCTTAACAAAACTTGGTTTATGTGCCGGTCACTTATATTCAGGATTCTTCTAATAATGTTTATATGCTACGTTAATTGAAAAAAAAACATCTTATTTTTACGATCAACAAACCCTTTCTTAAAAAAATTGCGCATATTACTTAAATAAAAATAAATTCCTAGTAGCATTTCACGAAACTTCGAAATTAGCTGAATATTCCTTTCTGAGTCTTAATGTTTAATAATAAAATGAACTAATGTATTCAAGGTTTCTAGAATAAGATATTTAAATTTGCTAGATTCTAAAAATACTAAACATAACTTTACCTTAGAGGTGATTTTTGCCTCATCAAAATTTATCTCTAGATATTTTTACGTCTCCTTTTCCATTGAAATTATATTTATCCCATTAATATATTGCATTTTAATTTGATTTACAATCCAGAAAGTAATTTTTCTATTTTTTTTTAAAAAGCGAAATATTAATGCAGTTAAACATCATTTATATATACAGATTTAAGAAGTATGAAGTAAGATGAATTTTGCTTAAGTGTTTTATTCAAATACAATAGTCATATCTGGTTTATAAAGACGTAGCTGCACTAATTATCTTACATTCAACAATTAAAATTGAGTTTTTGAAAATCTGTAAAACAGTAGTGAAAAATCAACCTTTTCATAAACCTCTCTTAACATATAATCATGTCATTTATATATCTTAATTTGAAGTTAATTCTGCTGCATAATTTTGCGATTGAAATCCACGATGATTCTTGTTACGTACTGAATAGCTAAATTTTGAAATAGAAACTTATATAAATCTATTCAGAGGTTCAAAAGCGTGCTTTTTTGCATTTCAATTCTATTAATATTGGTATTTTTAAGCTCTCAACCATCGAAGCTCAATAAATTTGTCGAATCTCTCTCAGGGTACGAATATATTCAATAATTGATTCTAAAATTGATTGATTCAAAGTAGTGTCGTCCTTATCACATAAATGTAGTTCAAAAGTACGAGGATAGTTGCTGACATCCTCCAGTTGTTTCTAAGTGCGACGTTAATAAACAATCAGCCAATGAATACACATAAGAATAACCCAATTACTTATTAAAAGTTTAAATAAGAAACGTATATGGCATGAATGTGTATTTTTGAAATGTTTTAGTTAATAATGTAAATTTTCCCATTACATTTTATATAATGTTCTGTTTTAATAATAATTCTCAACCCGATCATATCTTCTATTTCGCATGACAATGATCAGGGAAGCCTCATGGTCATGGTCGGGGTCTCGCGGTCAGTGGTTTTTATTAAGTTGTAGGTTCTGAGGTCACTAAAGACTCGTCGTATAGCCGGGTCTGAGGTACGTGAAATCAGTCGTGGTTCAATGTCCTCCCATTCACGAAGTATGGAAGTTTGGAGAGAGGGTGTCAGCTCAGATGTCGTCCTCGTTACTAGAACGAGACTTAAAATCAAGATGTCCTTTGCCAATCGCCCTGCTGTTGCTTGATAGAGCAACGTGATAAACATTCACATCATATCAGACATTAGCGAGGTATAATTATTGATAAAGCAGTTCGGACGAATTAGCTTTGATTCCTGTTCCTAGATGTCAGCATTGATAAGAGGGTTTTTTTTTTTCACAATCTTTCAAAACGTTTGGCATTTCATATAAATTAAAAAATAAATGTAATTAGTGATATAAAGATGATAACCTTTGTTACTCTTCATCCCATGAAATCAAATCCACAAATAGTGACATATAAAGAAGATGAATAAATGTGTCCGATTCCGTAAGGATTATAGCCTTTGCTGCTACTTATCTGTTATAGAATTAATATTTTTTTTCTTCTAAAAATGCATGCTTATATACATAAATAATGTAGATAACTGTAATCGGACGGATTTAGATATATTAAAAAAAAAGTGCATTTCGTTACTGAATCAGACATCTTTTAAATGAGAGTTAATGTTTGGGACTGTTGTGAGAATTAATGTGACTGTGAGAGTTAATATGTGTGACTGTTGTGTGCCAGAATGAAATATAGTCAATAGACGAAACGCGTTCTTGATTTTTTTTTTCAATAAATAATAGTTTTGTTTTATTCTGAGCGATGCATAAGTTTGTATTGATATGTTCAATTATTTCACATTTTGAATAAAATAAAAAGTTTTAAAACTAAGCTAAGCTCTGATATAATGATGAAAAAAATTTCAAATTACATGAAATTGAGATAAATTATTTATACGAGATCTTAAATATGCATTTAATGAAATAATTCTATACATTACTCATTAGTCAAATTTCGGTCATGTGTGTTATATACTTACAAATCCCTACATTTTCACATTTGAAGGAATTTTTCTCCGGTCCATAGTAAGTGTCCACTCGTTGCTTCGGAACTACTTCAACAGGATGACAATCTTCAGAGGAGTTGAAATAAACCACGAAGCCGATGTCTCTGTTCTTCGTCTCGAACTCCCATTCAAGAACCGAACCCTGTTCTGTGATTTTAAAACGTATCTCTTCCATGGAGGAACGAAGAACCGTTAATTTTTGAAAGTGCGATGATTTTGATAATAATTTCTTACGGTTGCTAAGAAAGTACTTTTCGGGAACCGGTTCTCCGTGTTTAATCTAGAACAGAGAATTAAATGGCAAATATCTTACATTTCTTATAAACGTAACGTATAAAATGAGTATAAATGATTTGATGAAATTCTTGTCACACAAAATGCAGTAAAAGAAATGTTTTGAAAAGTACAAAAAGGTTCTCTGAAAAACTGAAAGCAGTTTCTTAAAGATAAAGCTTAGGCAATGTAATCTATTGAAATGTCAGAAACAGAATCGGTAGTTTTTTAAGAAAGGAGAGAAAAGGATTTGGGTTTTGAGAAGTTCAAATCCCACTACGTAAAATACATTTCAGATTCTAAATTAATTTTCAATTGCTAGATAACATTAAAACCACTTATAAAATGTACATTTTTAAAACACTCTACAGTGTTCTTGATTTAGATAAACCAATAATTATTTCGATTCGGACAAAGACACATTTTTAAGAATTGTCACGAATATGATGAATTGTTTGCTATTGTTATTACGACAAAATAATTTTTTGTTTTTGTTTTAACATAGAATTATCCAAAACTATGTTTTACCTAAGGTTGAAATTAATAGCAACATTATCGTCCGCCATTAGAATCCATGCTGCATCATGCTGGCCATCAACGATTCAAAATTTCTGGATTCTCAACTCCACTTTGGCCCCAATTTTGTAGCCCATGATGAGGCTCACGTTTCGGAAATTAAATGGTTTATTTGAAAATATTTTTTGACGTGATTACCCAACTGACCGTAGGTCACAGTTAATCGCCGTAACCTCAGACGTAACTATGTGCCTCTATAAAAAAATATTAATTATGGATCATCTTTGCATATAGAAAATGCTCTTAAATTGATTTCTGTTCATAACATTTGGAGGAGAGACAAGTTAAAAAGTTAGTTCCTTGATGTTTCATAATCAATACTGACGTTAGTCATTTATTTTGTTTCCTTTTTTTCATTTTCGTACTTTGTTCCTTTCGAACAATTTGAGAAATACAGTTTACAAATTTATAAAGTTTGTCATAATTTAAATAGTGAATTAATTAAAAATAAATTGCCATAGTGGAAATATATAATTCAATTTAATATGAAACAAATATGCAATTAATAATTTAGTTCATATTTAAATCTTCCTTACTTTTACTACCGTAGTAGAAAAAATTGAAGAAAAACCTCAAAGCATAATATTGTGTTTAAAAAATGAAATCCGGGAAATAAAGGTATTATTATCGAAAAATATATGCAGTTTCAAAAAAAAGTCTCACTGTCTTCCTTATTTGAAGCTCATTTTAATTTTTTTTTAATTATATTGATATTAATGATATACGTTTGAAATATATTTTAATATGCCATGCTAAATATGAAAAAAAAAATTTTAAATTTTTTCCATAAAAACGTATGCATCTTGGTAGTTTTAGGTAAATGTTTTGTTTTTCTCATTTATAACTGAATGCAAAATAGCTATCGATTACAATTTTTGTGTTGTTGTACTAAGCAAAACTTTTGGAACACGAGACAGAAATTGTTTTATCCTAATTTAACTTATTCACCTTTTAAAAATTAAAATTAGAATTTAAATTTATGTTAGCATCTTGACTTTGTTCTCCCATTATGAATATTGTTGTAAGTTATTAGTTTCAAAATCGAGTTTTATGTAAATTCTACAGTACTCTGGAGTGGCAACAACTTGTGTTTTTTTTAGAGCTACCATGGATGCAGTAAATTATATATTGCAATTCATGGAATTCTCACTTAAATAGTCAATTTCTTTAAGTAATTTTAAGCTAATGATTAAATAGATTGAGTTATTTTTGGGGGTAATGGATTAGTAATCTTATAAAATAAACAAATAGAGTAATGTAAAAGTAATAACTACAAGTGAATTTTCGGAGAAGCAGTGTGTGTCTGCCAGGAGACGGATAATCCGGCTTCGGATATCACGATGGAGATTTCTCTATACTGATTATTAGTAAGTTGGTGAGATAAACGTTGCTGATAGAACTGTTACTGTCAGTAAAAGTGATGCTTTATTCCTGTATTTGTGTCACTAATCTGTTAGAGTCCTGTATATTTCTGTTTGCGCTGTTGTTGTCCAAGCTCTGCTACCTGTGTGTCATCCTGAAGATTTGTGAATAAATCAATTAATGCAAGGATGACTATGCACATTTTCTTCATTTTGAAAATATATCAAGAATATTCCCACTATCTAAGTAGGCTTCAAATATGCACATTATCGTAATATAAATTATCAGATCCTACTGTATCTCTTATACAACCATTGTTGCTTAAAATAAAAAGTAAATTTAAATATGCCAAATGTGTAAAACAGAATTATTTTCATCAAAATGCGAAACATTAAATATGCTGCATTTTGAAAATTTTTTAACCATGATTTATATTTTGTATTAAATCAAAAAATTTTACATCAAAATTTTATATTCTTTTATTTTGTGTAATTATATCAAAAGTTTGTAAGAATGTCTCATAATTACCTATGTGTTGCATCTTATGCAGAATCATTAAAGCAGATTTTACTTACAATTGTTTTACAGAATGGATTGCCATCCGGATCTGTCTTGTTTCCTCCTAGAAAAACAGGTAATTCATCGGCATCAATAATTTCTAGGAGATCCTGCTGCCAACCATCTATTGAATTAAAGGAATAAATCAGCATGAATAATCAAAGAAATTTATATTTTTAATTCATTCCTTATCCATTATAATTAAAATGAATTATTATTGATATGGTAATAATCAATTAACCTTTTTACTTTATGTGTTGATTTCTTTAGAAATTCACTTTGAATAAATATTGCTTTTTCCAAAAATTAAAAGTAATCTCAAATAAAGTTATTTAAGATACTGTTACACTAGGGCTACTTTTTTTTTAAAAAAAACTACGCATCTCTCAGATAATATTAAAATATGGGATAAGAACTTAAAACAATTTTTCGGAAAGACTTTATGTGCATTATAATCCGAATTCGCTAAGATAGATATGTCATTCAATACTTAAACAGACATAGAGCATTACAGATAAAATGATTTATTAAATTAATGCTATTTTTCATTTACTTTCTCACATAATTTCCACCAACTTCTATGCGCTTGTCTAATCTTTTGAGATTCTTATACCCTCAGCGAAGAATTATTTTCTTTGATCTTGAAGCCTGTTTTGTACTTTGTTTCTTTATCCATTCGTTATTGGTGAACTTGATGCTACACAAAGCTCCTTTCATCGGTTCGAACATTCAAGGGGCAAAGTCAAAATTGTAAGAAAGATGAGGCAGACGCTCTCGATCCACTTTGCAAAAAGTTCCATATGAGATTGAGCGTTGTTTTACTGAAAAAGCACATTATTCCTTTGCCATTTTGGATATATACTTTTAAATGTGAATTTCTTTTCATTCATGTCTAAGTTCTATAGAATGTTGAAAATGTGTTGCCTCTCCAAATAAGCACAGAAAATTGGACCATTTGCATTCACTTCGTCTGTGACTCTTTTGCAAAAACTTTTAAACATTTCCCAGCCACGCGTGTTCATGCGGCTAATACAGAATTTTGTTTTACATTCCAGAAAGTATTTCTGACGGTTTTACACTTCCCGAAAAAACTCTCCGGATTCTAGAGCTCTGTTTCTGAAAAGTACGTCCCTCGAGTGGATACACCATCGTAACTAAAATTGCAAAAATTATTTTACGCAAATAAGAATCAAAAACGCTGAAGAACGTTCTTCGAAAGGTTATCAACTAACACTTCCGAAAGTTTCAATTTACTGCATTAAGACTTTCTTTCACTGAAGATGTCTGTCTGTTTAAATATTGAATGTTTCTCGTTTTGCGAAAACAGCATATTCTATTACACGCAACTCATTTATCCGTTCGAATTAAATTATTTTATTCAATTCAAAATACGCTTCGATTTTAGCCTCCTATATTGTAGTAGAAACTAGAATTTTTTTATAGATGTTAAATTTACTGCGCATATTTATCGAATAACTCTAAATTTTAAAGAATCTATGTAATGAATGAAAGTACATTTGTAAAGTCTAATCAAATTTACATTAATAATGAGGCATTTTAATATCTCCAAAGGTGTTCCGAGTCTGGTATAGCCACTTTCAAGCTATGCTAAGATAGCTTTGTGTGACGAAAGGTCTATTGAAAATGGCAATGATACATTTATTTTTACATTTTAAATTTTTAAAAAATATTTTTAATAATTGTTACTTTTATCTTTAAGGTATATCAATTTTTAAATTCTTCAAAGTAATCAAATTAAAGATAAACGTGTCGTATTTTAGATGATAATTTCAAAAATTTGCTTAAATATGGAACCGAAAACTACCGAAGACATGCAAGATACTTTACTCGTATGTCCAAAGATAAAATTGATAATTTGCGCATTTTATTTAGTAATATTGAAAATGTGTTTTAACTTGGAACTCAGTAAATTAATACTCCACGACATCTTATGCTCATAAACAGGATTTATTACAGGCATGCATAAAAGTATTAGGCAGAAATATCTTTTTTTACATTTGCTCTTTCGTGGGCCTTGGGAATGTTACTTCCCACCTACTGGATCTAACAAAATACACTTGTGAGAAGCGCAAAACGCACCATAATATAAATGACTTGATTTTATAACATTAAGAACAATTTTAATTTCTTATTAAGTTTTATGCTACTATATATGTTCAATCTGTTGAAACAGAATTAGCGCATTTGTCTTGAAAGTTCGGAAGCTTTGTGTGAGATTTGTTTTGCTCTATCACCTTGTTTGATGTGACATTTGTACTGCTCAACGCTTCTAATGAAAATGGGAGTAAAATACTGTTTCTATTGTAATATCACTTTCATACTTTGTTTATTTCTGCACATTTTCTGTGAGTAACTATCTAATAATGAATAATAAAAATAGTTAATATATGAATGGGCTATATTATCCTATATAAAAGCCAATTGCATTTTGTGTATCTGAAAAATTAGAATGTTTAGTTAAAAAATAGTACATTTTTATAATAAATAAGTAAATGACAGGTTTTTATTGTAACTATGTTTACTTACTTTACTTATTTCTGTACATTGCGTGCTAGTAACTATCTAATTTGAAATCAAATTATAGGTCTAACAATGAAATGTGAAATTCTATTGCGTCATATATAAAAGTCAAATGAAGTTTTATTTATAAAAATTATATTAATGTCTGAATTCATATGCAAAAGATGTTTTACAACTATAAATTATATGGAGAATGCAGTTCAAAGGCCCAAGAAAAGTGGAACTGATACAAATGTGCAGAATGTGATGTGCATTGTGATTATTCATTGCGAAATGATTTTCATCTTTCCTTGGAAATTAATTGCCATTAAATTGAATTTTCTCTATGACTAACCGTTAATGGTTCCATGGGAAATAAACTTCTTATTTCTAGAATTTAAATGTAAACATAAAATTAGGCAAAATATAACATATTTCCTTAAATACCATTATTTAATTTATAATAAAACAGAAAAAAATAACTGGGAAGAATTCAAAAGAGAAATAAATGGTCTACGATTGTATTAACTGTGAAAGTGTCACTTCAGATCCTTTAATTTGTTTATTACAAAATAAAGTCGAGTTTGGACAAAATCGTTAGCAAACGTCAACGCTTCTTCTAGGAATGATTACTATTTGTCCTCGCATATTTTAGCGTGCATATATACACTGACGTTCTGTTAACTTAACCGAAATCATGAAGTTCATAGTTTTTACTTTCTAAAATTTCAAATCTTATTTAACTTATACAGGATCAAAGACTAAAATTTATTTCTAAGCAAACAGGACAAGAGCCGAACTGAATTTGCTGAAGTTGTTAAATATTCAAGATGTGCAGTACAATAAGCGATAAACCGTCTTGAAATTTCTGGAACATATTTAAATTGAAAAAGAATATGATGAAAAATGTCACTGCACTCAGAGAGGACAGATAGTTGAAATCGACTGCTTTGAAAGTTTGCTTACGAACATTATCACATTTGGTTGCCGATTTATCGGTAATGATAAGAAAATAAACCACGCTGAACTCAAAGATTTTAACTCCAAAACGAAGCCACTGCTCTCAGATAAAAATAATAAAAAAAAAATACTATTTGCATGGGCTCTTATACACCAAGAAGACTAATCGAATATTTACAGAATAGGGACAGATTCAACATTTTGTGATCCAGCAAATCGAAATTTCATGTATGTGTTAACAAACTTACTTTTATTAAGAAAACTGTATCAGTGTGTCAATAAGTATAAAAAATTAGAATATGGTTTATCATAGTTTTTTATTAAATATTTAACATACGTATTGTTAATTATATTAGACGAACGGTAGGTGAATAATTTATTCAGCTATGTATAGTAACTTTCGTTAAATACGTGGGATGCAGTAGTAATGTATGGGGATGCATGGCGGCCAGTGGTTTGGGCGAAATATTCGTCTGAGAAGAAACTCCCACACAGTACATGAATTTAATTTGCAGTTTCAATTTTCTTTCATTTTTGGTGACACAAACATGGGAGGGATTAAATTCCAACATGACAATGTTATATACTAGAAACCTACTGCAACTGTGAGTGGCTTAGAAACAACGGGGTATATCTCTCTATTAACCTTCACAAACTCCAGATGTTAACCCCAATAGTACACTTTTGAAGTATTCTCAAACGTAATGTCGAGGAATATCCAACTTTAAGGAAAAATTAAGACACGTCCCTTAGTAAGAATGAAAAAAAATATTCATAGACAATTTCTTAGTGATAATGAACATCATGTCACAAAGAATTAGTGTCATAATTAGGGCTTAAGGATGCCCAAAGAAACATTGTGTGGCTTTTGTAAATTTTTAAACAAATAATTTCTATTGCTTTTATATTTTTCCAACACAACAGTATTTCACAAACAAATGATTTCTAAAGGGTGCCTAATACTGGTACTTTTGTCCATGGCTGTATTTTAAAGTAGCTGTCTTTACGACAATAAAATTGTTTGCATTTTATAAGTTCTCAAAAGACAATAAATGCAATTTTCAGTCTTTGATATTAAATCATCTATAATATTGATGTGTGTTCATTACAAACATTTATTGTATTTTTATCAGTGTATATTACTTAATTTATTATGCATAAACATTCATTATATTTTACTAAAAATAGGTCAATCAATAAACACATTTATTCATAAAATTAAATGAATTAGGAGTTTTTCCTTTTTAAATTATAATTTTTCTTACATTCTTTGTTATGAGTGCATATTTGTTTTTTATTGTTCAAAAACTTTAATTTTATTGATATTTCTTAATTTTTTTTCTATCTTTTGGTGTGAAGCTGATATTTATATTTTCGCTTAATGAGCAGTTTTTTGATTCATATCGGTTTGTTGTTTCATTTTTAATTTGTTGAATTACGGATTTCTTTAATTTTGCAATACTGAAAGAAAAAAAAAGTTTGAAACAAATAACAACAGTTGAAATTGGTCATTAGTAATTATATACATAAACGATTGTGTTTACTAAACTTTTCTCACATACCTGAGCCGTAGAATCTCAATTTTTCAAGTAGTGAAGAAGACAAAATTGTTTTGACAAATGAAAAAAATATACTGAAAAAAACAGGAACTGTAAAAGAAAGGAAAATCTACTTATAAACCTCAAAACAATATTTTAGTTCTTAGAACAGAGAATAAAGGAAGTTAAAAGTTACTATCGATTTATGCAATTATATGATTACTAGAATATGAGGCTAAATAGTATTTTACTTAAAGAATGTCCTTAATTTTCATTTCATTTTTAACTGAATTGTTCAAAAAAAGGGATACTACTCGTTAGTATTAGAAATGTGTGAAATTTCTTTATTGTTATTAGTATTTTGGTAAAACCTTTTTTTTTATTTTGTTTTATATACTCACAAAAAATATTGTTGGGGATAGTTTGACGAATAATTCTAATATGATCAAGCCTAACAGCTTAGAGTTTGTTACAGAAATAATTATATTCCAATCCATTACTTAAGTTTTTTTTTTCAAATTTTGTTATTTTACAGTTTTTAAGCATTTATATCGGTTTTGATAATTCTGGTAGTTGTCAATGAAATTTTAACTTAATTTACTCTCGATTAATATTTCTGTTTTATGTAAGGTTTTTCTTTTATAATTAAATATGAATACATTTATATTTATTCATTCTCTGATTTTGTACATATATTTCTCTTTTCATAACATATTACCTAGCCTCATCTACACTTTAAACACTGAAGTTGATATTAGACAACCCCTAATTTCCATACCTTTCTGAAAATCACTGAGTTTGATTATTTTAAACTAATATTGCCCAACTAATGTCCAAAACATTTACATATATAGCAATCTTATATATATATATGCACAACAATTCACACCTTTTTCCTTTTCTTGTTAACTTGACATATATCACAATGTCTTTCAAAGTTTAAAATATCTTGACTAATACCATACTAATAATGTAAAAACATAATTAATAAAGCACGTAGAATGGCCAAATGTATGATGTGCAGTTTTTAATACTTTTAACTCTAATGACATAGTTACAAAATTTTATACAATTTTTTTAAAATAATATCATTCATTTTCTTACATTTGTTATCATTAACATAGTTTGATGTTACTAATTTCTTCAACATCAAATAAATCAACTGTGTGTTGAGTGTAGTGTGAAACAGGAAGCCTGGATAACATATCAATTTAAACATTAGTAGTCCTTTTTGTTCTTTTAATTTCGTAATCAAACATACTTAATTTTAATTACCATTAGAATAATCTAACCTGTAGATTTTTAATATTATTAGGTTAAACAAGTGCTACATGATCTGCATGAATTATAAATTTTTTATGCATGTAAGTAATGAAAGAATTTATCTAACAAATCAACCATTGCTAAATATTCAAGTTATGCTGTTGCATAATTTTGTTCACTAAGTCTTTAAATTTTAGAATAATATGAGGCATATGGATTTTCAATTTCATTAAATACTAGTTTGAAGCTGATCAACAAAGAAATATAGCTATAATTGGTCGAAATAATTGTAATACAAATTTAGAAATTAGGATTTCTTTCAGTGTTTCAAATAATAATAATTCTAAGACATTTTTCAATAATATAAGGCAAATGATAATTTTTCTTAATAAATTAATTAGTTTTTCTAAGACTAGCATATTTTTTAATCAATTTGTTATGTACATTAATTGAATCGAATATCTGTAAATTAATTGTCATTTACAATTTTGGAAATTCTAATTTTTAGGTACTTTCAATTTTGAATCATCTAGAATAATTGTACTGGTTCACTACAAATAAATTAACTTGATACTGAGAATAGTTACATTTTGATTTATGGGAAAGATTATCAGATCATTAAATTATTGCACACGAAAGGAAATCTATATTGTAACAAAAACTTGTCTAGTGGGTGTACAGTGAAAACAGTCTCAGATTGTGGTCCGATTAGAAGGCACACAAGTACAATTACATATTTATTTCTCTATCCTAAACATTATTTACTAAAAGTTTATATATATATATATATATATATATATATATATATATATATATATAT
>BMAW01055359.1:0-15614 GCA_019974015.1 Nephila pilipes
TAGTTAGGTTTTCTGAAGAATTTCTTTTTTCCGGAAACAACTGTCTCTTAATATGCATCACTTGTGATTTGTCTCGTGGATTTTTAAACAAAAACGTGTAATGCGCATTTAGAGAAATGTCACGAATTCCCTTATAAAAGACATTTTACACCATAAAAAGTAACACTCAAATTACGATGGTGATTTCCTTTCGTAAACAGTTTCGTTAAATTGGTATCACCTGTAAGTTCCAATTATGATTAAAGCAATAGACAAACTGTTTATACTAGAATGTAAGTCTACATAAAATTCGTTGCCTTCGTGTCACTATAAAGAGATTGATAGGCACCATATCACCATACAATTTTGGGAGGAATAGGATAAATTATTTTAAAATCTATTAACTTTTTAATCAGCTGTGTCTTTCCGCAACCAGTGGATAATGCCACGATCATTGAGAACGGATGTTTTAACTTTAACGCTTTCATTACAACTAAAAGAAAACTTCATGTAAAAGACTGTTTATACAAGAAAATTCTCATAAGATTAAGACATTTTTTCCACACACAAAAACTAAACAAAAACTTTCTTTATTGCTTAAAAATCATTCTTAAACCATAACGTTTTTTTACAAACTGAAACCATCGAAAATCATTCTTTTGACTTTGAAGCAAATTGTTTATAATTTAAAACATAGAATTCTCTTGACTTCTCTTTAAAATGAAATAAATGCAATACGATGCACACATACATTAAATGTGGGACCTCTAAATGCATTTGAATTACAGCATATTATATAGAAGTTTCAAACAAAGTCTCGAAATGGTAGTCCATAATATTCCGGTGGATGTCCGTAGGCGTTGAAAAACTCAAGACAATTATTTTTGTGATAAAAAACCAGCCAGTGTGATCCGGGTGGCGAAGAGTCGTCCAAATACACCACACATATAGATTTTCCCTTTAACTTCCGTGCTGTGTCCGATGCGAAAAATGCGCGGGAAAAAAGGGCGGTAACAGGGTCATGCGATAGAATGAAATATATTTGATTTCCATCCATTTTTAGTTTCCAAAGTCGTACAAAAGGTTTCTCGCCTTGTTTATCTCTATAACGTTATCGAATTCCGCAAAAATAAGTGCACAAATGGTTTTATTTAGTGCCTTAGTAAATTTTATTTCAAGCCAGAGATTACTGTGTTTGATCAAGTTTAAGTGATGTCCATTGCATATATCAGGAGACAAATTAAAAGCAAATAACGTGTTTTCGTTTATATACGCTTTTCTCAACATAAAAAAGCCCTGGTCTTGACCTAATTTTTCAGTTTCACTAAATAAACTATGATAACCTTTGATATAATTATTCTGAGCAAAGTTTAGCTCCATAGGGTTATGTGGAGTTATCGATACATCCTACAATAATTCTCTTTGGCATTTGGCCAATGAATATATTATTTTGCACGAACGACATACTTCCTTACGTTACGGAGTAGACTTTACACAAAACTCGGTTAATTGAATATTTCAACTTTTCATTTTCCAAAGCTTTTACGTGATCCAATACAACTCCGGGACTAACATTGACTTTTCTTACTAATAAGGTGATTTTCTCGATTACAATTTTATGTCCTTATTTTCTTTCCAGACGAAACTCTGGTTTACTTCGAATAAGTTTTACTTTTAAATTCACTAAAATCACAATAATAATCTCTCTTGATGAAATAATTCATAGTGCAAACTACCAATCATATCTACAGAACCGCTTAAATTGGAAAATTCAGACCGTTTCTTCAATCCTTTTTCGTTATCTTTATAAAGCATTTCAGATATCAGTTGAGAAGTCGTACTATCGAATCCACGATTCAGCAAAATTTTAAAGTAATATCTGTATGGATACGTTTTACTTGAATAGGAAACAAATCGTTCATTGAATGAAATATCTATTTGCGAAAACAGAGAATGTAGAAATAGATAAACAGGACCAATCGCTGTGTCTTTTTCTATGGGTGAACCATCTTCTTTCACAATTTATGCTTTTAAGTAATGTTGTGTTTGACTCAAATCCAGATATTCTTCACCGCTTCCAGAGACGTGAAATTCAACAGGACCGCCATCAAATACATTGGATAATGGAGAAAATCTCTACCCACTGACCACTTTTTATAGCTGTTTGGGTGGCAGGTTAAATGAAAAAGTTCCAATTCCGATTTAACACATTGGGGGATCCTTTTAAAATAAATGTCATTATGGATCAAAAAAGTCTTGTCCTCTCACCTTTCTTATTTTAGTTGAAATGACCCCCTTCTGTTTCTTTCGTTTCCTTTTATATTTTCCGCGTACAATCATCGATTGAACATGTTGGATAGCCTTTCGAGTCCTTCACTTCGTTTTTTTGCAGCTGTTTTGAAACTTCTCTGGATAATACATCAGTAACTATTCTCGTTCCCATCCTCAGAGCTTCTTTTCCTACGACTGTTCCACCCTACACCAAGAAGGGTAAGGTAGCCCTAAGCAATCGACGAAAAGTCTCTCCTAATCCATAGTCTTTTTGAAACGACACGCTTTCGCAATATGGAACTCCAAACCCCGTATGATTCGTGTAACGGTCCTCAAACTGATTTGTACAACACACGTAGGGTACTTTCATGATGTGACTCATTTCCTTAATATACTGAGAATGATTTCTATTCTGTGATGTTCTGTGTATTTATAGTATTTGCCGCATACGGAAATGCAGAACAACAATCACTTTACCTCTTTCGAAAGGCACTAGAACGCCTGAGTTAAGAAGACGAATTTCAATTTCAATAGTTTGAAAAGATTGACGAGCAACGGAAACATTGTGAGGCCTATCGCACTGAGCACTCACAACATTAACGTCGGTTCCAGATATTCTTATAAGAGGTGCTTCTACGTGAACTACTACCACAGGTTGTACAATATCACTGTAAGCGTAAAAAAATGGAAATGATTCCTGTGGATCAGCTACAAAAGAACTTTCTTCAATCCCGCTCACGACTTGAGAACGAAATCCTAAGACGTCGCACAAACATTCCTCCAGAATCACTTTCGCACTGTTTTGAGTTTTTATTTTCACTCGTTTGTTATGCATAGAATTTAAAGAAAAATTTTCCTTCGTGTGTAGGAAGTAACTTAGAAATTAAAATTTAGGTACCCGATTCGTAATAACTGTGTGGCAACTTTCTGGTTACTAACTTCCCGTCTTCTAAATCAAAGCCGAAATTATTATTATTTTCATTTATGTTATTCCAAGTATACGTATACATTGTTTCGGCAAATCTGACTTCCCCCTTGCCTTCTAAAAGAATGGGTGCGGGTAATTCCGTAACGAAACATGATATTTTATTAGTTGGAAAATAATATATTAGAACTGAAGGACGATAGTTCCACAAAGAAATACACGTTTTGCTAAAATATGATACCTGGTTTCGCGTAGTGTGTTTAAAGCATTTTCACACCACTGACCCCCTTATTAAATTTTTCTGGATATTTTAGGAATTTCACAAAATATTCTAATTTTCTGTTTCTTTTCTTTAGAACTTTTCGCAATGGGTAATAACCAGATTCTGTAACCTTTAAAGTGCCTTCCATAACCTCACCTTTGAGATCTTTCAGCATATAAACGATAGGATTTTCTGGGTAAAACTTTGTCGATAGTAAATATTTCCACAGACCAATTATTTTCTTAACCTTACTTAAATCTTCCGTTCCACTTACTGGTACGCACTTCAATTATTTTAAACATGGGCTGTTTGATTTTTGGTTCGCTCATGTTGCCATACAGGTTTTGCCATACTTTGTTTTGATTATCAATGTTTACGTTCGAAGAGGCCATCTTAATACTTCTATGCTACGTCTAATTATAACTAGATATATAAGTTTATCTGTTACATCTGAGTATTTTCTAATATTGTACTGTGTGAAAAATTTTGTCATTTTAGATATCAGAGTTTTATGAAAACTTTCGACAATGCTGGCTTTTGTATCATTATTAATTGTTAAAAAGACAGCATTCATTTTCTTAAAATAGTTTTGTACAGTTTTATTTTTGAATTCTGTTCCTTTGTCCGTTTGCAATGATAAGGGTTTCCGTTCTCTAACATTTTTTTTTCAAAACCTTTTATTATGCTGACTCTTTTTATCTCTAAATAGATAAAATATTTTTCCATATTTTGAAATGCATATTTTGAAAACACATTTGCCCATTCATATTTTGATAACACATTTGCCCATTCATATTTTGATTACACATACATACATGTTAAAAGATATTTATAACCGTTATTAAACTGACTTACAGATTACAAGTCCAAAAGATCTATTTGAAACTGTTCATCTATTCCTCCTACTATTACCCGATTCCTCTTAAACTTTCATCTTGTGGTTTTATGTAAAGTATAAGAATTTTTAGTTTCCAACCAATCTATGATATCTCTCTTTCTAACACGATTTCCTAAAACTCTGTACAATGCATTTATATCTCCAAAACTCGCAGGTGTTTCAGGATTTTTATACATATAGTTGATAGACATTCCTGTACATGCGCGTTACCTAATACAATCATGCAATTGAATGAAAGTGAACTTTCAAGTACTTAAATACACTCAAAATAAAAATGCGCGCAAAACGGAATAAGAAAAAAAAATGGCTTGAATTTATTTTTATTCAAAATATAATAATTCAGTTCTTTCAAACGAAAAAAAGTGTTCTAAACAAATATTCAATGCGAAGAAATAAAAATTATTTTCCAATTAACTCAGATTAAAATATATTAATTCAGTTCATTCAAACGAAAAAAATACATTAAATAATAATAGCTAATCCAAAAACTTTACTCGGTAAAATAAAAATTCTCAAATTATTTATTCCAAATACATTCTTTCTAAAGTGTATTAAAAAAACTTTTGATTTATCTTGAGTAAAAATACTTTAAATTAATTTATTCCAATTACATTCATTCCATCTAATTTAATGAGTATAAAGCTTATCTTGTATATCAACACCATGAGCTTATCGCTCCGTAAATAATAATCCTAAATATAACAGGGTGTAGTCTCTTTCGATACAGTAGGTACACATAACTTATGGGGATATCCAGCCTAGTGAGGCAAGAGGGGACGCCAAGAATATGACGCCACTTCAACCCTTTGTGTACCCCGGCTTACTAACTACTTATGTGTCTCCCTTCGGAGCACTTACTTTTTGTAAAAAAAAAACAATCGCGAATAACCTAATGTCACAACTTAAATAGAAATTCTGTGATGTTTTGCAATACATTTTTTTATGACAAAACGTGGATACGCACAACTGATAATGATTGTTTCATTATTTTTCATTCATGGTACGCAAATAAATACATCTGTCTAATTTAGTAATTTAAAAATATTGAAATGTTACAGCCATCTGCAGCCAAATAGGGCTCACTGAATTGGTAGACAAAAGTATTTTTCAGAAGGGAAACAAACTACGTCATCTTTTCCCTTAAAAAAGGTTGATAAAGTAAATGTCTATTTGATTCTCATTTTCGAGGATTGAGTTTCCATTAAGGCAGGGTTGGAACCGTAGTACATTGTTTATTTCTTAAACACTTACATTTTCTTGAGATATTTTTAGCACCAAATAAAACTGGTTTTCAAGCATGACCATTCTTTTTAGGTGTGTATCGGTTCAGATTTTTCCAAGAATATTTTTACTGAAATAACTGCTTACTAAATATATTCAATTGCATTTTTCTTCCAAAGAATTTATCAGAATTGTTATTCAATAATATTGCATATTAATATTTTCCCAATGTTTGATTTATAATTGCTTTTGCAAATTTTTCATTCACTATTCCAAAATATAAAAAAAAATGCATCAAATTTTTTAATGATACATTTGGTCTTATTTCATATTTTTGTATACAAGCATTAAATTCTGAAAAGAGAAATTAACTGAAGATTCAACATTAAAATAAGTTTACACTCCTGATTCCAGATCCAGTATGTTTTTTTTCAAAAGGAGAGAGAGAGAGTCAAACAAGCAAATCAGAAACTGGACCCTTTTTACAACGTTTTTCTGAATTTCACTTGGTGTGTGTGTGTGTGTGTCATCAAATTTTCGATCGTTAATTTAACCAACTTCCCATCAAGCTAGAGCTTTGAAATTTTGGGAATCGTTCGTACTCGCCTAACAATGCAATATTTACACGTTTGCGACAAGTTTTAACTAATATTTCAATAATTTTAATAAGTCAAAATATTCTTTCCTCTAGGCGCTTTTAGGTTTGAGGGAAAATTTCTTTCCCCCTCTGGGAGTACCGGGCACTCCTTCACCGCATGAGGTTATCGTAAACCTTTTGTACTCGCAAAGGGGAGATACTATCTCCCCTTTACAATCTCCGAGATAGTAAGGGTTGCTGACTTTTAGTCAGTAATCATTCGCAAGAAAGAAAGTTTCCAATATTTGGCGTCATGTCTTATCACAATAATTTTTTCTGAATTCTGGTTCCCATTTTTTTTAATAGAATGACTTACAAACTTTCAAATGCATGTTTTGATTTTATGAGTATTATGAATTTTTTAATACTGTCACAAATGTCTCTTTTTAAGTGAATTTTAAAGTTAAAAATAACTAACAGTTTCAACTAATATTTCAATAATTTTCTCTAATAAACTTTGCCACTATATAAAAACGTTGTTTTTAAAAACGTTGGTTTTTATATCGAATTATTTCTTATCATCTCTATAAATATTCTATTAAACACACACAGCAGATTCTTAGATTACAGTTCTAAGACTTTGCTAAAAATATTTAAGCTTTCTATACATATCAAATTCTTCTCCTTGTATCGAACAATTTAAATAAATTTAATTAAAAAACATTTCCTGATATTTTATATATAATCTTAATAAGATAAATATAAATCCTTACAGGAAGTAAGATTACAGAACATCTAATTTTAAGAGAAAATTAGTAAAAAAAATTCTATTGATCAGAGAGAAAAATAAAACAGAAATAAAGAGTTTATTCTGATCGATTTGTCCATCTTGATGCTTTTGAAGAATTTGCCCAGTTTCTTCAGGTTTCTATTAACCCGAAATAGTTTTCTTTCAATTAAAAAATGTCTCCCATTTCGATCATTTTGCATTCTATAACGTTTGTATATCCTGATAGAATCATGGTTTTATATATATATATATATATATATATATATATATATGTTTTCACATTGCTTTTAGAATTATATCAATAATTTATTTATTAAAATATTAACTTGTTTTATTAGTGTAATGAAATTCCTGTGATAGTTTTATAAATAAAGGGTTTTTCTCCTTTTTTTCAACAGATTTAAGCTGTTTGGCTATTTTCAATTAAAATGAAATAAATGGAAGCGATTTATGAAACAATATGCGAAAGAGAGAGCCTCGCCATACTTGAATTTAACATAAAATGACATTTTCAATTAGCGATTACGTTGGAAAACTATACATTTGGAGTTCTTTGGTAAGAACGCTTCAGAATCACTCTTCTTTAGAATTAAGAATAAAATAAATAAAGTTGGTTTCATTAACTTCGTGCTAGAAACAACAAAAAGACTAATGGCGGCGCTCCTCGTAATTTTGAACCTCAGTCAAGTGACGAGGACGACACCTGAGGTGACATTTCCCTCTCCTAACTTCCACACTACCCCAGCGTGCATCAAAAACGGAACAGATCCTTAATATCGGGATGGGACAAATATTTAATAAAGGAAAACATAAAATCTGAATAAACAGAGAAAATGCATGCAATATTACAGCTTTAATATCGGTCTTATATGTGAGGTTTTTTTATTGATGCAATATATGATGAATAATTTTAAATTGCTTAAAACGACAAATTTTATCTAATAAGATTTCTTCGACTTTTGAGTGAATACTCTTACCTAAACAATTCCGATTAAAATAAAGCTTTATGATAATATTTTTTTTATTTATGTAAAAACTCATTTCTTGCAAAACGTCCAATGTTATAGGTATTCGTGATCCGAAAGGAAATGTTATTATCAAAAAGCGATTATTTGTAGCAATATCATAATTAGATCCAAGTAATAAACTTTGAAAAGAAAAAAAGAAATTTCATCCAAATATGTACAGTAATAATAATAATAAAAAAAACTTGGAAACGAACGAAGATACATTAACATTCTCCACCCCCTGAAAATTCACCTTTTTATATGTAAAAGACGCCGACAATGTAAGTTGAGAAAAATATGTATGAAATAATTGATTCCTGATGCAAAGTAAACTTTGATAGCTTTTAATTAAAAGAAAAGATTCAAAATAATACGAAATATTTTATCGTTGAACGTAGTTATAAAAAAAATTGTTACTTAAATTTCTTAATGTATTTTATTTATAAAGTTCCATGAGATATGTATATGATAGAAAATAAATATTATGTCTTTCTATGGCAGAATGATAGGAATCGTTGCTATAAAAAGAAGGTGAAAGCTTTAATAATTCTCACAACTTTTTCCCCCAATGCTTCTAAGAAATTTAATATAATGATATCATAAACTATGATCAGTCTTAAATATTTCTAAAATATATTTGAAAATAAATTATTATCGAAATGATATGAAAGCGTGTTTATATATATATATATATATATATATATATATATATATATATTATGTATATATATATATATAAGAAAGGGGATATCACTTTATTAAAATTAACATACATAATAAAAAAAAATGGTGGGAAAATGAGAAAATAACAATATATTGGGAAAACAGTAATATAAATACAGTCGAATAGTTATGCTAAGCTAATTTTATGAAAATAATACTTATGTAATATAAAAAGTCTTAATTATTATAAAAATAATGTAGAAATGTTATTTCTTTTATTATCTTATATTCAAACGACCAATATATATGTTTATTAATGGTCCTCAAACAACTTTTAATTTTTGGAATCACTATTTTTAATTTATATATTTTTCTTTTCGAAATGTGGCTTTACTTTTTTGACAGATAAGTACCACATGAACAACTTTTGACAAAAAAAATTGAATTAACGAATCGATTATGAAATAAATATTTTTTTTTTTCAGAATTAAGAAAATCCGAAACATTGTAATTAAACCGATACATTCTACGTAGTTTTAAATTGATACTAACGTAATTTTTTCAAAAACTACTAAATAAAAAAAATATTTATTAACTTACTGTCAAAACGGGACTTTCAGTTGTTGGTGGTAAAAAAGAGGGAGCTTTTTCAAATAAAGAAGGATGATGAGGCGTCTCACTGCTTCAAAACAACGTATTTTGTTTTTCTTCCTCCAGAATACTGTCACCAAATGACTTCGAAGAAAGCTTTCAATGAAGCCAAAACATAATACCATCGAAAAAAAAGCGCCAAGAACTCGGCATTTCCCCCTTAGGTAGGGTTATCTCTTGAATGAAATAAACCTTTCAAAAAAATAAAAGGGGGTGAGGGCCAATGACCCTTGACCAGACGATTTCCAGCTTTACCCCAGTGATTGTGTTTTTCACATTTGCGCTACAGCAGAGGTCTTCAACCTGAGTTTCGTGGAACCCTAGGTTTTCTGGAACTATGTCAATAGCTCCGCAAGAAATCACTAACCGCATAATAAAAGCTCTAACATTTTAGTAAAATTTTAATTTTTATATGAGATGGAATTCTTAAAAGCGGTTTGCATGTAAAAATAAATATAAATGAATATTTTATGGATAAAATAAATTTCTTAAAAATCATATGCTTCAAATACATTAATCGAGACTCATTAGGTTACATATTATTTCCATTCTTTGGTTGAGGTGAAGAATCACCCCCTTATCTGACCACTAATTTCACTATTTTTGAGGAATAAAATAAAACTGATGTCTCTCTTTTGAAGCTGATTTTGGGCAGAGTGCAGTTTGAGAGATGTTATCGAATACCTTCCTAATTTGTATAGCATTATAGTTGAGGGTAAAGCTTATCCCAAAATATATATAAAAATTAGTCTGGTCCGGCATTTATCATATCTGCAAAAAAATTTTCTTTTCCTGTTCAGAAAGAAAAATTATCTTGGATCCAGAATCCTTCTCATGACTGTGATACACAATGTGAATGAACTATAGACAAAACTAAAAACATTTAATTAGAGAATAGTGCAGATATTCACTGTAACAAATGCAAAAAATATTTAGTAATTTTTAAATGAGTAAAATAGTTACTGTAAAATTAAAGATATTAAAAAATATATTGTTGCACAGTCCTAAAATCTTTAAACAATTTTTTTAAAAACATAACACTTTTTAAACATCGAAAAAAGAACGAAAAGAACATCTTTTTTAAAATAAACTTATAATATTTATATCATAATATAAGTATACAATATATTTTTATTTTGTAATGCAAAATTTAACCTAAAAATATTTCGTATTTTATTTTTATTCTTTTAGATGTTGTGAACTCAAGAACTTTGTATTCTATTTCAGACAGAATGAAGCAGTCTCTAGTACTTCGTTTTGCTGAACGAAATTTTCGACTAGAATCAAATCTTAAGAACCAATAAAAAACGCATCATATCACACAGTTGCAACGCGGCTTCTCAGAAAACAACCTTATTAGATAACACAGTGGAATCCATCTCATTTCAAAATTTTGTTATTATTTATATTAAACGCTTAGAACAACATAAAGTTGCAGCTTTTCACGAGAGAGAGGTAATGGAAAGAAGCAATGAAGACAAAACATCAGAAAGTGTGTGTTTGAATTTATATCCAATATATTTTGAACACATTAGTGTTACGAATTAATGAACTCCTCCTCGCGTGACATGATCGTGACAAACCTACTCATTCATTAATAAGTAATAAATCATTTCATCAACACAAACTTTAATTTTAAAATACTTATTAAAATACATTGTAAGAATTAAAAAAATATCATCATAGGAAATGCGTTTCGAAATATTAAAATTTAATGTAGAGGTACCTTGCTTAATGATGACTATCCGTTTCAAAATTATCATCGATAACCAAACCGAATTCATGAGATATTAGATTTCCCCAAAGTATGGCAATGTATTAATTCATTCTGGGTTCCTATCTGAAGTAATACTTTTAATCTGATTAACTTTCTAATATATTATTATTTAAATCTTATAACAGCCGCTAAATAGCACTGAAATAAAATAAAACTTCGAAAAAATGTAGTAAGCTAAAACCTACATTATAGGTCAAGATATTTTTTTCATTCAGTTTGTCGTTTGCTAAGATACCACTGAAGTTTAATAGAAATAGGTGACAGAAGAGTAAATGGATGGTGGATATTTATTCACTTTTATATAAAGAACGAGCTCTGACCATTCTTCGATTCCTGGATAGGCTTAATTTTTCCATGAATTATTTTCAAATTACAGAGATATGTTATTATTCCTTCTACAATTCTAAATGTTCATCCGTTTTAAACATCGGGAGTCACAAAGCCACTTCTTTCCGCCATTTAAATTACAGCATTCCATTCATGTAACGAACGTGTCCGCAGTAACTTAGTAGTCATGGCTTTGTATTCGTGACCGGCGGTTTTCGTTCAGTCGCGGGTTCAATACTTGACTGCCAAAGACCCGCCTCATAGCCGGGGCTGATTCACGTTAAATCTGTCGGGGAACATAGCCCTCCCGTTGGCGAGGTGTGGACGTTAGGATAGGGGGTGACAGCTTAGGTGTCATCCTCGTCACTTGACCGCGGTTCAGAATTACGAGGTACGTCACCAATAGCCCTCGTATTGCTTCTAGTGTGACGTTAATAATAAATAAACCAGTTAATAATTAATAATAATTTTACCCTCTTAACGAACGCATCATTTATTTACTAATCTTACGACTTCGATGAGTGTTACGCACGATCATGCGTATGTTTTATAACTGTTGAATGGTTATTTTTTGTGTTATATCAACTCTATGAACACACCAAATTTCATTAAAATCTTTCCAGTAGTTCTACAGATAGGAAATCCAAAAAATTCGACCAAATAGGAAAATTCTCTGTATTTTGAACACCAGTGTGTGTGTATATATATATATATCTTCCTAATATGAAAGGTACTACTTTTATATATGCTTATAGTCGCAGCATGAAAATGAAATAAAATTCACAGGTTGGTCAGCAAAATTAACTTTAAAAAAAGTAATATATAGCTACTACATCTAAATTTTGATTTATTCCCGGAAAAAAATGAAAAATGTGTTAATTTTTCGGGATATTTAAGCGTAATGAAAGAAAAACATGGATTGAACGAGAAACGAATACTTGAATACTCTATCAAAAATGGTCGCATTATATACAAAACATTGGTGTTGTGCACACTGCAATTTTCTGGCGTATATATATGAAATAGGATTGTTAGCAAACCCAAAATACTTTAAGGGTGCCAGTAAATATATGTTGAATATGGACACGATTTTTTAGAGATGTATATTAATTTAGGTACCATTTTTAACATTAAAATTCCATAAATATACAAATTATTTTTCTTCTCATTCAGGAAACAATGCGCAAGTTATAAAGAAGTAATCTTCTTGATGATATTACTGTATATTTACTTTATAATAATTACAGAACTTTGTAATTATGAAATTTTTAATATTTTCTCTATTTCATGTATAAAATTATTTTTTAAAACTGATGTATTACTCAAAGAAAAAATATTTTTCGTTTGCTATATGTTTAACTACCTTTTATGGAAGCATAAGAAATTTGGAGCCATATTGTGTAATTGTTTCCTTTAAAATGCAAATATATCTGTAAACTCAAGTCTATATTCAACTAAGAAGAAAATAACGTTTTGAATAAAAACACACTTTTTTAATTCTATGAAATGAATAAGATATGATTATTAGGCATACAAAAAAATCTAAGTTCTACAAATAATTTGAAAAAAAAAAATCACAAAAACAAAAGGTTTCCACAATTAACCCGCGTATCCTGGAACCTCTAATGCTTAAATGATAAAACTGATATTTTACAACGAATTAAGAGTATTAAACATTTGATTTGTGATAATATTTAAGTTATCAAACACTCGTAATGCACCAAATATTCTGCAATATACGCAGAAAATTCCTAATTGCTTTAGAATTCCGCATAAGATGTCTTTGTCGACGTTTCCTCCCATTTAAAAATATGATTTATGGATGGTTAAATACAATTCAATCCTAATCTTAGTAAAGAATTGTAAAGAAGAAACTACACAACACTCTAATTTGGAAGAAAAAGGAAAGAATGATGAAATGTTTGGTCAAACATGGTCGTTTTACCGATTTCGTAGCAAGATCAAAATCTAAAATGAACCATTAGTAAGAGTTTTTATTTATTAGCTCATGAAATGAGAAATTTTGCATTAAAGATAAAATAATTGATTTTTAAATTAATTTTATGAATCTCCATTCGCGTGTACACTCTTATCAATACATTTCAAACAAAATAATTACTTTTAAAAAATTAGATTTTTAGAAGAAACAAAATATGTGAAACGTGTTTCGACGTCAGTAATATTATGCAAAGTCTTATTTTCAATCCGAGACTGGTATTGAAGTTCTAACCATCTAATTAAATTGTAATCTGTTGGTGAAAGATCGAATCCATATTGAAGAACATCCAGGGTCTTGTAGATCTTAATTCGTTAAGCTTTTGTACGATTAATTGCGACACTATGGGCAATGCATTATAATGGAGAATGGATATATTTCGGTTGCTCGATACATTTTCTCTATTTCACAGCAATGTAATTTTGCAGTTACATATTAATTCCCGGGGAAAATATTACAATATACTGACCACCACCATACCCTCAATGTGTTTTGGCTTTGTAAAGTTAACTTATGTGACTGCTTTGCATATTTATGAAGGTTTATCAACTGTTCCAATCGCTTTTGTCGTCTCAGATGCATTTTTCCTTCGGTTACAATTCTTCTAAGAAAAGTTATACCTATCATTCTCTATTTTCGACCATTTTCGTGTCGACCGATTTTAGTCTTTATTTTTTTTCTGAAACGTCAGTCACAGCAATTCGGTCAACGAGCGGTCATTTTGATCTTGTTTGGAGCTGATGAGATATCTGGCTCTTGTATTCCACCACCTCCACCATCCTCCCTCACAATTTCAAGAAAATGTGTCCTGTTCTTTTTCACAAATTTCAAGTTTTCAGCTGCGTTCGATTTGCCCAATTTATGTGAATCCATTTTTTAGAATTATAACCCTTACTTCATAAATTTGAGTGTTCATGTTTTCGAAGTACGATACGAAAAAAAAAAGCTGATACATAAATATCATCATCAAGACACATGCGGAATATCATCATCAAGACACAGTGCGGTACCCACCTTCCAAAGCAACTTATGTATACTCACGATTTCATTAAAATTGAAAACACATTCACAAATTATCTTTAATGTGGAGTTATTTCACGCAACTGCATAAGGCCTTCTAAAACTATTTTGCGGACTTTTTTTTTATATTTTCCAGAACTGCCGATTTTTTTGCGACGAGTCATTCGGCATCATTGATATTGTGCCAATCGCTTAAATTCAGCATATCTGTCAATAATGTGGATTTCTATGGTGCCGAGACACTACAATATACTTATGAAGACCACTGTTGCTTCACAGTATTTTCCAAATGAAAAAATTATGTCTATTCAACACTTGATTCTTTTTTATCCATTGTCTTAAAAATTACAAAATTCGAAAACTAAATCACAGAAATACTGCATTGCACCTGTAAATAATTTGTTAGAATGTCATGAAATATTAACACGATCTTTTGAAGGTAAGTACTATCAGAATTTATATAGGGTCTATCAAGAGTTTTGCCATATCTGTGTCAGACAAGAGACTTGCTGAGTGATCTGTAACGAGATTTATGTTTCAAGTCGCTTTCTTCAGAACAAAGTTTTTCGAACTATCTTGTAGCATATTTTTACATTACGACCAAAATGTTCTGTCTATCCACAATTTGGTCTGAAATGAATAATATTTATTTTATCAATCAACATGTGACCTCGGAAAAAATAGTCTCATGGTCCTGATGGTGCTGTTACTAGTGACGTCATTTCAAGTCCCAATGCCGCTCTCAAGAGCTTACTTTTAGGTGGATACGTGAAAATGGCCAAGGTATCCGTTTTTTTTGCCATGGTTTTACTGTCTTGGTAAACATGGATGACCATGGTACATTCTGATTCTTCTGTTTTCAATGTTTACTTGTCAACGTGATTATTCCTCCGCATACGGTTCCAAATTCTTAGGCCACACACTGTTTGGTAGAGTAAGAATGGCTTTTCTGTTAAACTCAACAATCACGTCGAGTTTTGATTCTAAAGACCGCTGTGTAGAGCGGCTGATACGTTGAATCTGACAAGGTTCCATGTCTCTCATGGACGTTGAAGTCTGAGATAGCTAACAACTTAGTGTGTCCAACTTGACCGTTGCTCAAACGTCCGTCATCAATATCCTCTAGATGTTTCTATGCGTGACATTTTTTAGCAATCATTATTCACCAATAAAAGCAAAAATTATGTACCTAAAATCAAAAAAAATAAAAATACGGCAGCTTTCAGAGAGAGCTACAGTAACTTTTTTGC